>CATLJY010000290.1:0-98909 GCA_949987705.1 Thereva unica | reverse complement strand
ATCGAAATTAAGTTACATTCATCAAATACATCGAAAATAACCTAAATTCACTTTATTCATCGAAATTAAGTTACATTCATCAAATACATCGAAAATAACCTAAATTCACTTTATTCATCGAAATTAAGTTATATTCATCAAATACATCGAAAATTACTTAAATTCACTTTATTCATCGAAATTAAGTTACATTCATCAAATACATCGAAAATAACCTAAATTCACTTTATTCATCGAAATTAAGTTATATTCATCGAGTACATCGAAAATAACTTAAATTCGCTTTATTCATCGAAACTAAGTTATATTCATCGAGTACATCGAAAATAACCTAAATTCACTTTATTCATCGAAATTAAGTTACATTCATCAAATACATCGAAAATAACTTAAATTCACTTTATTCATCGAAATTAAGTTACATTCATCAAATACATCGAAAATAACCTAAATTCACTTTATTCATCGAAATTAAGTTATATTCATCGAGTACATCGAAAATAACTTAAATTCACTTTATTCATCGAAATTAAGTTATATTCATCAAATACATCGAAAATAACCTAAATTCACTTTATTCATCGAAATTAAGTTATATTCATCAAATACATCGAAAATAACCTAAATTCACTTTATTCATCGAAATTAAGTTACATTCATCAAATACATCGAAAATAACTTAAATTCACTTTATTCATCGAAATTAAGTTACATTCATCAAATACATCGAAAATAACTTAAATTCACTTTATTCATCGAAATTAAGTTATATTCATCGAGTACATCGAAAATAACTTAAATTCACTTTATTCATCGAAATTAAGTTATATTCATCAAATACATCGAAAATAACCTAAATCCACTTTATTCATCGAAATTAAGTTATATTCATCAAATACATCGAAAATAACCTAAATTCACTTTATTCATCGAAATTAAGTTATATTCATCGAGTACATCGAAAATAACTTAAATTCACTTTATTCATCGAAATTAAGTTACATTCATCAAATACATCGAAAATAACTTAAATTCGCTTTATTCATCGAAACTAAGTTATATTCATCGAGTACATCGAAAATTACTTAATTCACTTTATTCATCGAAATTAAGTTATATTCATCCAGTACATCGAAAATTACTTAAATTCACTCTATTCATCGAAATTAAGTTACATTCATCAAATACATCGAAAATAACCTAAATTCACTTTATTCATCGAAATTAAGTTATATTCATCGAGTACATCGAAAATAACTTAAATTCGCTTTATTCATCGAAACTAAGTTATATTCATCGAGTACATCGAAAATAACCTAAATTCACTTTATTCATCGAAATTAAGTTACATTCATCAAATACATCGAAAATAACTTAAATTCACTTTATTCATCGAAATTAAGTTATATTCATCGAGTACATCGAAAATAACTTAAATTCGCTTTATTCATCGAAACTAAGTTATATTCATCAAATACATCGAAAATAACTTAAATTCACTTTATTCATCGAAATTAAGTTATATTCATCGAGTACATCGAAAATAACTTAAATTCACTTTATTCATCGAAATTAAGTTATATTCATCAAATACATCGAAAATAACTTAAATTCACTTTATTCATCGAAATTAAGTTATATTCATCAAATACATCGAAAATAACTTAAATTCACTTTATTCATCGAAATTAAGTTACATTCATCAAATACATCGAAAATAACTTAAATTCACTCTATTCATCGAAATTAAGTTACATTCATCAAATACATCGAAAATAACCTAAATTCACTTTATTCATCGAAATTAAGTTATATTCATGAAATACATCGAAAATAACTTAAATTCACTTTATTCATCGAAATTAAGTTACATTCATCAAATACATCGAAAATAACCTAAATTCACTTTATTCATCGAAATTAAGTTACATTCATCAAATACATCGAAAATAACCTAAATTCACTTTATTCATCGAAATTAAGTTACATTCATCAAATACATCGAAAATAACCTAAATTCACTTTATTCATCGAAATTAAGTTATATTCATCAAATACATCGAAAATAACCTAAATTCACTTTATTCATCGAAATTAAGTTATATTCATCAAATACATCGAAAATAACCTAAATTCACTTTATTCATCGAAATTAAGTTATATTCATCGAGTACATCGAAAATAACTTAAATTCACTTTATTCATCGAAATTAAGTTACATTCATCAAATACATCGATAATAACTTAAATTCGCTTTATTCATCGAAACTAAGTTATATTCATCGAGTACATCGAAAATTACTTAAATTCACTTTATTCATCGAAATTAAGTTATATTCATCCAGTACATCGAAAATTACTTAAATTCACTCTATTCATCGAAATTAAGTTACATTCATCAAATACATCGAAAATAACCTAAATTCACTTTATTCATCGAAATTAAGTTATATTCATCGAGTACATCGAAAATAACTTAAATTCGCTTTATTCATCGAAACTAAGTTATATTCATCGAGTACATCGAAAATAACCTAAATTCACTTTATTCATCGAAATTAAGTTACATTCATCAAATACATCGAAAATAACTTAAATTCACTTTATTCATCGAAATTAAGTTACATTCATCAAATACATCGAAAATAACCTAAATTCACTTTATTCATCGAAATTAAGTTACATTCATCAAATACATCGAAAATAACCTAAATTCACTTTATTCATCGAAATTAAGTTATATTCATCAAATACATCGAAAATAACTTAAGTTCACTTTATTCATCGAAATTAAGTTATATTCATCAAATACATCGAAAATAACTTAAATTCGCTTTATTCATCGAAATTAAGTTACATTCATCAAATACATCGAAAATAACTTAAATTCACTTTATTCATCGAAATTAAGTTATATTCATCGAGTACATCGAAAATAACTTAAATTCGCTTTATTCATCGAAACTAAGTTATATTCATCGAGTACATCGAAAATAACCTAAATTCACTTTATTCATCGAAATTAAGTTACATTCATCAAATACATCGAAAATAACTTAAATTCACTTTATTCATCGAAATTAAGTTATATTCATCGAGTACATCGAAAATAACTTAAATTCGCTTTATTCATCGAAACTAAGTTATATTCATCAAATACATCGAAAATAACTTAAATTCACTTTATTCATCGAAATTAAGTTATATTCATCGAGTACATCGAAAATAACTTAAATTCACTTTATTCATCGAAATTAAGTTACATTCATCAAATACATCGAAAATAACTTAAATTCACTTTATTCATCGAAATTAAGTTACATTCATCAAATACATCGAAAATAACCTAAATTCAATTTATTCATCGAAATTAAGTTACATTCATCAAATACATCGAAAATAACTTAAATTCACTTTATTCATCGAAATTAAGTTATATTCATCAAATACATCGAAAATAACTTAAGTTCACTTTATTCATCGAAATTAAGTTATATTCATCAAATACATCGAAAATAACTTAAATTCACTTTATTCATCGAAATTAAGTTATATTCATCAAATACATCGAAAATAACCTAAATTCACTTTATTCATCGAAATTAAGTTACATTCATCAAATACATCGAAAATAACCTAAATTCACTTTATTCATCGAAATTAAGTTATATTCATCAAATACATCGAAAATAACTTAAGTTCACTTTATTCATCGAAATTAAGTTATATTCATCAAATACATCGAAAATAACTTAAATTCACTTTATTCATCGAAATTAAGTTACATTCATCAAATACATCGAAAATAACCTAAATTCACTTTATTCATCGAAATTAAGTTATATTCATCAAATACATCGAAAATAACCTAAATTCACTTTATTCATCGAAATTAAGTTACATTCATCAAATACATCGAAAATAACCTAAATTCACTCTGTTCATCGAAATTAAGTTACATTCATCAAATACATCGAAAATAACTTAAATTCACTTTATTCATCGAAATTAAGTTATATTCATCAAATACATCGAAAATAACTTAAATTCACTTTATTCATCGAAATTAAGTTACATTCATCAAATACATCGAAAATAACTTAAATTCACTTTATTCATCGAAATTAAGTTACATTCATCAAATACATCGAAAATAACTTAAATTCGCTTTATTCATCGAAACTAAGTTATATTCATCGAGTACATCGAAAATAACTTAAATTCACTTTATTCATCGAAATTAAGTTATATTCATCAAATACATCGAAAATAACTTAAATTCACTTTATTCATCGAAATTAAGTTATATTCATCAAATACATCGAAAATAACTTAAATTCACTTTATTCATCGAAATTAAGTTATATTCATCGAGTACATCGAAAATAACTTAAATTCATTTTATTCATCGAAATTAAGTTATATTCATCGAGTACATCGAAAATAACTTAAATTCACTTTATTCATCGAAATTAAGTTATATTCATCAAATACATCGAAAATAACTTAAGTTCACTTTATTCATCGAAATTAAGTTATATTCATCAAATACATCGAAAATAACTTAAATTCACTTTATTCATCGAAATTAAGTTACATTCATCAAATACATCGAAAATAACCTAAATTCACTTTATTCATCGAAATTAAGTTATATTCATCAAATACATCGAAAATAACTTAAATTCGCTTTATTCATCGAAATTAAGTTATATTCATCGAGTACATCGAAAATAACTTAAGTTCACTTTATTCATCGAAATTAAGTTATATTCATCAAATACATCGAAAATAACTTAAGTTCACTTTATTCATCGAAATTAAGTTATATTCATCAAATACATCGAAAATAACTTAAATTCACTTTATTCATCGAAATTAAGTTATATTCATCAAATACATCGAAAATAACTTAAGTTCACTTTATTCATCGAAATTAAGTTATATTCATCAAATACATCGAAAATAACTTAAATTCACTTTATTCATCGAAATTAAGTTACATTCATCAAATACATCGAAAATAACCTAAATTCACTTTATTCATCGAAATTAGGTTATATTCATCAAATACATCGAAAATAACTTAAATTCGCTTTATTCATCGAAATTAAGTTATATTCATCGAGTACATCGAAAATAACTTAAGTTCACTTTATTCATCGAAATTAAGTTATATTCATCAAATACATCGAAAATAACCTAAATTCACTCTATTCATCGAAATTAAGTTATATTCATCAAATACATCGAAAATAACCTAAATTATTCACTTTATTCATCGAAATTAAGTTATATTCATCGAGTACATCGAAAATAACTTAAATTCGCTTTATTCATCGAAACTAAGTTATATTCATCGAGTACATCGAAAATAACTTAAATTCGCTTTATTCATCGAAATTAAGTTATATTCATCCAGTACATCGAAAATAACTTAAATTCACTTTATTCATCGAAATTAAGTTATATTCATCAAATACATCGAAAATAACTTAAATTCACTTTATTCATCGAAATTAAGTTACATTCATCAAATACATCGAAAATAACTTAAATTCACTCTATTCATCGAAATTAAGTTACATTCATCAAATACATCGAAAATAACCTAAATTCACTTTATTCATCGAAATTAAGTTACATTCATCAAATACATCGAAAATAACCTAAATTCACTTTATTCATCGAAATTAAGTTATATTCATCAAATACATCGAAAATAACTTAAATTCACTTTATTCATCGAAATTAAGTTACATTCATCAAATACATCGAAAATAACTTAAATTCACTTTATTCATCGAAGTTAAGTTACATTCATCAAATACATCGAAAATAACTTAAATTCGCTTTATTCATCGAAACTAAGTTATATTCATCGAGTACATCGAAAATAACTTAAATTCACTTTATTCATCGAAATTAAGTTATATTCATCAAATACATCGAAAATAACTTAAATTCACTTTATTCATCGAAATTAAGTTATATTCATCAAATACATCGAAAATAACTTAAATTCACTTTATTCATCGAAATTAAGTTATATTCATCGAGTACATCGAAAATAACTTAAATTCATTTTATTCATCGAAATTAAGTTATATTCATCGAGTACATCGAAAATAACTTAAATTCACTTTATTCATCGAAATTAAGTTATATTCATCAAATACATCGAAAATAACTTAAGTTCACTTTATTCATCGAAATTAAGTTATATTCATCAAATACATCGAAAATAACTTAAATTCACTTTATTCATCGAAATTAAGTTACATTCATCAAATACATCGAAAATAACCTAAATTCACTTTATTCATCGAAATTAAGTTATATTCATCAAATACATCGAAAATAACTTAAATTCGCTTTATTCATCGAAATTAAGTTATATTCATCGAGTACATCGAAAATAACTTAAGTTCACTTTATTCATCGAAATTAAGTTATATTCATGAAATACATCGAAAATAACTTAAGTTCACTTTATTCATCGAAATTAAGTTATATTCATCAAATACATCGAAAATAACTTAAATTCACTTTATTCATCGAAATTAAGTTATATTCATCAAATACATCGAAAATAACTTAAGTTCACTTTATTCATCGAAATTAAGTTATATTCATCAAATACATCGAAAATAACTTAAATTCACTTTATTCATCGAAATTAAGTTACATTCATCAAATACATCGAAAATAACCTAAATTCACTTTATTCATCGAAATTAAGTTATATTCATCAAATACATCGAAAATAACTTAAATTCGCTTTATTCATCGAAATTAAGTTATATTCATCGAGTACATCGAAAATAACTTAAGTTCACTTTATTCATCGAAATTAAGTTATATTCATCGAGTACATCGAAAATAACCTAAATTCACTCTATTCATCGAAATTAAGTTATATTCATCAAATACATCGAAAATAACCTAAATTATTCACTTTATTCATCGAAATTAAGTTATATTCATCGAGTACATCGAAAATAACTTAAATTCGCTTTATTCATCGAAACTAAGTTATATTCATCGAGTACATCGAAAATAACTTAAATTCGCTTTATTCATCGAAATTAAGTTATATTCATCGAGTACATCGAAAATAACTTAAGTTCACTTTATTCATCGAAATTAAGTTATATTCATCGAGTACATCGAAAATAACCTAAATTCACTCTATTCATCGAAATTAAGTTACATTCATCAAATACATCGAAAATAACCTAACTTATTCACTTTATTCATCGAAATTAAGTTATATTCATCGAGTACATCGAAAATAACTTAAATTCGCTTTATTCATCGAAACTAAGTTATATTCATCGAGTACATCGAAAATAACTTAAATTCACTTTATTCATCGAAATTAAGTTACATTCATCAAATACATCGAAAATAACTTAAATTCACTCTATTCATCGAAATTAAGTTACATTCATCAAATACATCGAAAATAACCTAAATTCACTTTATTCATCGAAATTAAGTTATATTCATCAAATACATCGAAAATAACTTAAATTCACTTTATTCATCGAAATTAAGTTATATTCATCAAATACATCGAAAATAACCTAAATTCACTTTATTCATCGAAATTAAGTTATATTCATCAAATACATCGAAAATAACTTAAATTCACTTTATTCATCGAAATTAAGTTACATTCATCAAATACATCGAAAATAACTTAAATTCACTCTATTCATCGAAATTAAGTTACATTCATCAAATACATCGAAAATAACCTAAATTCACTTTATTCATCGAAATTAAGTTATATTCATCAAATACATCGAAAATAACTTAAATTCACTTTATTCATCGAAATTAAGTTACATTCATCAAATACATCGAAAATAACCTAAATTCACTTTATTCATCGAAATTAAGTTACATTCATCAAATACATCGAAAATAACCTAAATTCACTTTATTCATCGAAATTAAGTTACATTCATCAAATACATCGAAAATAACCTAAATTCACTTTATTCATCGAAATTAAGTTATATTCATCAAATACATCGAAAATAACTTAAATTCACTTTATTCATCGAAATTAAGTTATATTCATCGAGTACATCGAAAATAACTTAAATTCGCTTTATTCATCGAAACTAAGTTATATTCATCGAGTACATCGAAAATAACTTAAATTCGCTTTATTCATCGAAATTAAGTTATATTCATCCAGTACATCGAAAATAACTTAAATTCACTTTATTCATCGAAATTAAGTTATATTCATCAAATACATCGAAAATAACTTAAATTCACTTTATTCATCGAAATTAAGTTACATTCATCAAATACATCGAAAATAACTTAAATTCACTCTATTCATCGAAATTAAGTTACATTCATCAAATACATCGAAAATAACCTAAATTCATCGAAATTAAGTTATATTCATCGAGTACATCGAAAATAACTTAAATTCACTTTATTCATCGAAATTAAGTTATATTCATCAAATACATCGAAAATAACCTAAATTCACTTTATTCATCGAAATTAAGTTATATTCATCAAATACATCGAAAATAACCTAAATTCACTTTATTCATCGAAATTAAGTTATATTCATCGAGTACATCGAAAATAACTTAAATTCACTTTATTCATCGAAATTAAGTTATATTCATCCAGTACATCGAAAATAACTTAAATTCACTCTATTCATCGAAATTAAGTTACATCCATCAAATACATCGAAAATAACCTAAATTCACTTTATTCATCGAAATTAAGTTATATTCATCAAATACATCGAAAATAACCTAAATTCACTTTATTCATCGAAATTAAGTTATATTCATCGATTACATCGAAAATAACTTAAATTCACTTTATTCATCGAAATTAAGTTATATTCATCAAATACATCGAAAATAACCTAAATTCACTTTATTCATCGAAATTAAGTTATATTCATCAAATACATCGAAAATAACTTAAATTCACTTTATTCATCGAAATTAAGTTACATTCATCAAATACATCGAAAATAACCTAAATTCACTTTATTCATCGAAATTAAGTTATATTCATCAAATACATCGAAAATAACTTAAGTTCACTTTATTCATCGAAATTAAGTTATATTCATCGAGTACATCGAAAATAACTTAAATTCACTTTATTCATCGAAATCAAGTTACATTCATCAAATACATCGAAAATAACCTAAATTCACTTTATTCATCGAATTAAGTTATATTCATCGAGTACATCGAAAATAACTTAAATTCACTTTATTCATCGAAATTAAGTTATATTCATCAAATACATCGAAAATAACTTAAATTCGCTTTATTCATCGAAACTAAGTTATATTCATCAAATACATCGAAAATAACTTAAATTCACTTTATTCATCGAAATTAAGTTACATTCATCAAATACATCGAAAATAACTTAAATTCACTTTATTCATCGAAATTAAGTTACATTCATCAAATACATCGAAAATAACCTAAATTCACTTTATTCATCGAAATTAAGTTATATTCATCAAATACATCGAAAATAACTTAAATTCACTTTATTCATCGAAATTAAGTTATATTCATCGAGTACATCGAAAATAACTTAAATTCACTTTATTCATCGAAATTAAGTTACATTCATCAAATACATCGAAAATAACTTAAATTCACTCTATTCATCGAAATTAAGTTACATTCATCAAATACATCGAAAATAACTTAAGTTCACTTTATTCATCGAAATTAAGTTACATTCATCAAATACATCGAAAATAACTTAAATTCGCTTTATTCAAAGAGACCTGGGTATCGCCCGATGGTAGGACGAGAAATCAGATAGATCACGTGGCCGTCAGCCGCAGATGGAGAACTATCCTTGAGGATGTCAGGAGTTTTAGGGGAGCAGACACTGGAAGCGACCACCATTTGGTTGTAGCAACTATTCCCCTTAAAATCGCCGCAATCAGAAACGTACAACGCGATGCTATAAACCGTAGACGATTCAACGTAGATCTTCTGCGGGAGAGCGTTAAAAAGCGGGAATTTGCTGGAAATCTACAACTAATATTAAACCAGCACAACGTTTCTGACGACACAAATATTGAAGAGCTGTGGAGTAGGACAAAGGGCGCAATATTGACGGCTGCGGAAACAAGCATCGGTTATGTCCAAAGAAACCAGCAACACTGGATCTCGGACACAACCTGGCAAAAAATAGAACGCAGGAGAGCCCTAAAAAATAAAGTAAACTCTACAAGCGACCCTGAAATACGTAATCAACTGGAAAGGGAATACTCCCAATTACACCGGGAGGTAAAGAGAAGTGTCCGGCGTGATAAAAGGCAGCAGATAAATGAGCTCGCAGAAAAAGCGGAAAACGCGGCAAACACAGGCAACAGTAAGGTGCTGTACCAAATCACTAAACAGCTCTCGGGAAAGCACTCTACTAAAAAGCATGCCGTTAAGAGTGCGGATGGAAGGCTGCTGTGCAGCGACGAGGAGCAGCTCCAAAGATGGAGAGATTACTTCTTCGCCGCCCTGAATGGTTCATTTACACAGGAACCTCAGGAAACCAGCAACAATGCACAGCCAATTCGAATCACCACCCGGGCCCCATCCAAGACGGAAATAGTAACCGCAATTCATGCGATGGCCAATGGTAAAGCAGCTGGGAAAGATGGCATCCCGCCAGAATTGTTGAAAGCCGACTCAAGCCTCATAGCAGATGCGCTTCAGCCAATCCTACAAATAGCATGGAACACCTGTACCTTTCCGGAGGATTGGACGGAAGGTATCATAGTCAAAATACCAAAAAAGGGGGACCTAACAATATGCGACAACTGGAGAGGCATCTGTTTACTATCTACTGTGGGCAAAATTTTGTCCCATTTATTACTATCTAGGATAAGTGAGGCAGTAGACCGAACGCTTAGGAGGCAGCAGGCCGGATTCAGGAAGGGCCGCTCATGTATTGATCATATCAACACCTTACGAATAATAGTGGAGCAGTCTACTGAATTCCGATCCCCCCTTTACCTTGCTTTCGTAGATTATGAGAAAGCGTTCGACTCGGTCAATAGGAGCTTTATATGGCAGGCACTACGGCGACGTGGACTGCCTGATAAAATAATAGAATTGATAAAAGCCCTATATAACAATTCCAAATGCAGAGTTCTCCATAATGGAAAATTATCCGACAGCTTCGAGGTGAGCTCAGGAGTACGACAAGGATGCCTACTCTCGCCTTTACTATTTCTTATAGTAATAAATGACATCCTTGTCGGCGCTCTAGATAGTAGAACAGGCGGCATACAATGGGGTTTGTTAGACCGCCTTAAGGATCTCGACTACGCCGATGATATCTGTTTGCTGGCCCACAGACACCAGGACCTCAAAGACATGTTAAACAATTTGGCAACAGAAAGTAGTCCAGCAGGCTTAAGGCTAAATCCGACTAAAACTAAAGAAATGCGGATAAATGCAAACACCAACGAACGAACAGCGCTGAATAACCGTGACGTGGAACTGGTAAATAAATTCTGCTACCTCGGTAGCATTATTACCGAAAATGGCGGGGCAGAAGAAGACGTCAGTTCCAGAATAAATAAAGCACGAGGCGCTTATGCATGCCTGTCCCACATATGGAGATCAACGGTGATTTCCACTAACACCAAATTGCGGCTGTTCAACTCCAACGTTAAGGCAGTTCTTTTGTATGGTTGCGAAACATGGAAAGTCACCCAATTCATCACAGGGCGCCTACAAGTCTTCATCAACAGATGCCTTCGTCGTATCCTAAAAATCCGCTGGCAAGATAGAATTTCAAACGAAGAACTATGGCGCCGTGCCGGCCAAGAAAGGATAGACGATCAAATCAGGCGAAGGAAATGGAATTGGGTTGGCCACACCTTGCGACGCGAAAACGAAAATCTAGCCAAACAGGCCCTTGACTGGAATCCGCAAGGTTCCCGTCGAGTAGGAAGACCTAGAACAACGTGGAGGAGAACCCTACTAGAAGAAGCCGCAACAACTGGGAGATCCTGGTCGGAGCTAAGAGCTGTCGCGCAAAACAGAGTCCGCTGGAGGGCAACTGTTTCCGCCCTATGTCCCATGAGGGATTAAAGGAGTTTAAAGAAGAAGAAGAAGAAGTTATATTCATCGAGTACATCGAAAATAACTTAAATTCGCTTTATTCATCGAAATTAAGTTATATTCATCAAATACATCGAAAATAACTTAAATTCACTTTATTCATCGAAATTAAGTTATATTCATCAAATACATCGAAAATAACTTAAATTCACTTTATTCATCGAAATTAAGTTACATTCATCAAATACATCGAAAATAACCTAAATTCACTTTATTCATCGAAATTAAGTTATATTCATAAAATACATCGAAAATAACTTAAATTCACTTTATTCATCGAAATTAAGTTATATTCATCGAGTACATCGAAAATAACTTAAATTCACTTTATTCATCGAAATTAAGTTACATTCATCAAATACATCGAAAATAACTTAAATTCACTTTATTCATCGAAATTAAGTTATATTCATCGAGTACATCGAAAATAACTTAAATTCGCTTTATTCATCGAAACTAAGTTATATTCATCGAGTACATCGAAAATAACTTAAATTCGCTTTATTCATCGAAATTAAGTTATATTCATCAAATACATCGAAAATAACTTAAATTCACTTTATTCATCGAAATTAAGTTATATTCATCAAATACATCGAAAATAACTTAAATTCACTTTATTCATCGAAATTAAGTTACATTCATCAAATACATCGAAAATAACCTAAATTCACTTTATTCATCGAAATTAAGTTATATTCATCGAGTACATCGAAAATAACTTAAATTCGCTTTATTCATCGAAACTAAGTTATATTCATCCAGTACATCGAAAATAACTTAAATTCACTTTATTCATCGAAACTAAGTTATATTCATCGAGACATCGAAAATAACTTAAATTCACTCTATTCATCGAAATTAAGTTACATTCATCAAATACATCGAAAATAACTTAAATTCACTTTATTCATCGAAATTAAGTTATATTCATCGAGTACATCGAAAATAACTTAAATTCACTTTATTCATCGAAATTAAGTTATATTCATCAAATACATCGAAAATAACTTAAATTCACTTCATTCATCGAAATTAAGTTACATTCATCAAATACATCGAAAATAACTTAAATTCACTTTATTCATCGAAATTAAGTTACATTCATCAAATACATCGAAAATAACCTAAATTCACTTTATTCATCGAAATTAAGTTATATTCATCAAATACATCGAAAATAACTTAAATTCACTTTATTCATCGAAATTAAGTTATATTCATCGAGTACATCGAAAATAACTTAAATTCACTTTATTCATCGAAATTAAGTTACATTCATCAAATACATCGAAAATAACTTAAATTCACTCTATTCATCGAAATTAAGTTACATTCATCAAATACATCGAAAATAACTTAAGTTCACTTTATTCATCGAAATTAAGTTACATTCATCAAATACATCGAAAATAACTTAAATTCGCTTTATTCATCGAAACTAAGTTATATTCATCGAGTACATCGAAAATAACTTAAATTCACTTTATTCATCGAAATTAAGTTATATTCATCGAGTACATCGAAAATAACTTAAATTCACTTTATTCATCGAAATTAAGTTATATTCATCAAATACATCGAAAATAACTTAAGTTCACTTTATTAATCGAAATTAAGTTATATTCATCAAATACATCGAAAATAACTTAAATTCACTTTATTCATCGAAATTAAGTTACATTCATCAAATACATCGAAAATAACCTAAATTCACTTTATTCATCGAAATTAAGTTATATTCATCGAGTACATCGAAAATAACTTAAATTCACTTTATTCATCGAAATTAAGTTACATTCATCAAATACATCGAAAATAACTTAAATTCACTCTATTCATCGAAATTAAGTTACATTCATCAAATACATCGAAAATAACTTAAGTTCACTTTATTCATCGAAATTAAGTTATATTCATCGAGTACATCGAAAATAACTTAAATTCGCTTTATTCATCGAAATTAAGTTATATTCATCAAATACATCGAAAATAACTTAAGTTCACTTTATTCATCGAAATTAAGTTATATTCATCGAGTACATCGAAAATAACTTAAATTCATTTTATTCATCGAAATTAAGTTATATTCATCGAGTACATCGAAAATAACTTAAATTCACTTTATTCATCGAAATTAAGTTACATTCATCAAATACATCGAAAATAACTTAAATTCACTCTATTCATCGAAATTAAGTTACATTCATCAAATACATCGAAAATAACCTAAATTCACTTTATTCATCGAAATTAAGTTATATTCATCAAATACATCGAAAATAACACCTAAATTCACTTTATTCATCGCAATTAAGTTATATTCATCAAATACATCGAAAATAACCTAAATTCACTTTATTCATCGAAATTAAGTTATATTCATCGAGTACATCGAAAATAACTTAAATTCACTTTATTCATCGAAATTAAGTTATATTCATCCAGTACATCGAAAATAACTTAAATTCACTCTATTCATCGAAATTAAGTTACATTCATCAAATACATCGAAAATAACCTAAATTCACTTTATTCATCGAAATTAAGTTATATTCATCAAATACATCGAAAATAACCTAAATTCACTTTATTCATCGAAATTAAGTTATATTCATCGAGTACATCGAAAATAACTTAAATTCACTTTATTCATCGAAATTAAGTTATATTCATCAAATACATCGAAAATAACCTAAATTCACTTTATTCATCGAAATTAAGTTATATTCATCAAATACATCGAAAATAACTTAAATTCACTTTATTCATCGAAATTAAGTTACATTCATCAAATACATCGAAAATAACCTAAATTCACTTTATTCATCGAAATTAAGTTACATTCATCAAATACATCGAAAATAACCTAAATTCACTTTATTCATCGAAATTAAGTTATATTCATCAAATACATCGAAAATAACTTAAATTCACTTTATTCATCGAAATTAAGTTATATTCATCGAGTACATCGAAAATAACTTAAATTCGCTTTATTCATCGAAATTAAGTTATATTCATCAAATACATCGAAAATAACTTAAATTCACTTTATTCATCGAAATTAAGTTATATTCATCAAATACATCGAAAATAACTTAAATTCACTTTATTCATCGAAATTAAGTTACATTCATCAAATACATCGAAAATAACCTAAATTCACTTTATTCATCGAAATTAAGTTATATTCATCGAGTACATCGAAAATAACTTAAATTCACTTTATTCATCGAAATTAAGTTATATTCATCCAGTACATCGAAAATAACTTAAATTCACTCTATTCATCGAAATTAAGTTACATTCATCAAATACATCGAAAATAACCTAAATTCACTTTATTCATCGAAATTAAGTTATATTCATCAAATACATCGAAAATAACCTAAATTCACTTTATTCATCGAAATTAAGTTATATTCATCGAGTACATCGAAAATAACTTAAAATCACTTTATTCATCGAAATTAAGTTATATTCATCAAATACATCGAAAATAACCTAAATTCACTTTATTCATCGAAATTAAGTTATATTCATCAAATACATCGAAAATAACCTAAATTCACTTTATTCATCGAAATTAAGTTATATTCATCGAGTACATCGAAAATAACTTAAATTCACTTTATTCATCGAAATTAAGTTATATTCATCCAGTACATCGAAAATAACTTAAATTCACTCTATTCATCGAAATTAAGTTACATTCATCAAATACATCGAAAATAACCTAAATTCACTTTATTCATCGAAATTAGTTATATTCATCAAATACATCGAAAATAACCTAAATTCACTTTATTCATCGAAATTAAGTTATATTCATCGAGTACATCGAAAATAACTTAAATTCACTTTATTCATCGAAATTAAGTTATATTCATCAAATACATCGAAAATAACCTAAATTCACTTTATTCATCGAAATTAAGTTATATTCATCAAATACATCGAAAATAACTTAAATTCACTTTATTCATCGAAATTAAGTTATATTCATCGAGTACATCGAAAATAACTTAAATTCACTTTATTCATCGAAATTAAGTTATATTCATCCAGTACATCGAAAATAACTTAAATTCACTCTATTCATCGAAATTAAGTTACATTCATCAAATACATCGAAAATACCCTAAATTCACTTTATTCATCGAAATTAAGTTATATTCATCAAATACATCGAAAATAACCTAAATTCACTTTATTCATCGAAATTAAGTTATATTCATCGAGTACATCGAAAATAACTTAAATTCACTTTATTCATCGAAATTAAGTTATATTCATCGAATACATCGAAAATAACCTAAATTCACTTTATTCATCGAAATTAAGTTATATTCATCAAATACATCGAAAATAACTTAAATTCACTTTATTCATCGAAATTAAGTTACATTCATCAAATACATCGAAAATAACCTAAATTCACTTTATTCATCGAAATTAAGTTATATTCATCAAATACATCGAAAATAACTTAAGTTCACTTTATTCATCGAAATTAAGTTATATTCATCGAGTACATCGAAAATAACTTAAATTCACTTTATTCATCGAAATTAAGTTACATTCATCAAATACATCGAAAATAACCTAAATTCACTTTATTCATCGAAATTAAGTTATATTCATCGAGTACATCGAAAATAACTTAAATTCACTTTATTCATCGAAATTAAGTTATATTCATCAAATACATCGAAAATAACTTAAATTCGCTTTATTCATCGAAACTAAGTTATATTCATCGAGTACATCGAAAATAACTTAAATTCGCTTTATTCATCAAAATTAAGTTATATTCATCAAATACATCGAAAATAACTTAAATTCACTTTATTCATCGAAATTAAGTTATATTCATCAAATACATCGAAAATAACTTAAATTCACTTTATTCATCGAAATTAAGTTACATTCATCAAATACATCGAAAATAACCTAAATTCACTTTATTCATCGAAATTAAGTTATATTCATCAAATACATCGAAAATAACTTAAATTCACTTTATTCATCGAAATTAAGTTATATTCATCGAGTACATCGAAAATAACTTAAATTCACTTTATTCATCGAAATTAAGTTACATTCATCAAATACATCGAAAATAACTTAAATTCACTTTATTCATCGAAATTAAGTTATATTCATCGAGTACATCGAAAATAACTTAAATTCGCTTTATTCATCGAAACTAAGTTATATTCATCGAGTACATCGAAAATAACTTAAATTCGCTTTATTCATCGAAATTAAGTTATATTCATCAAATACATCGAAAATAACTTAAATTCACTTTATTCATCGAAATTAAGTTATATTCATCAAATACATCGAAAATAACTTAAATTCACTTTATTCATCGAAATTAAGTTACATTCATCAAATACATCGAAAATAACCTAAATTCACTTTATTCATCGAAATTAAGTTATATTCATCGAGTACATCGAAAATAACTTAAATTCGCTTTATTCATCGAAACTAAGTTATATTCATCCAGTACATCGAAAATAACTTAAATTCACTTTATTCATCGAAACTAAGTTATATTCATCGAGTACATCGAAAATAACTTAAATTCACTCTATTCATCGAAATTAAGTTACATTCATCAAATACATCGAAAATAACTTAAATTCACTTTATTCATCGAAATTAAGTTATATTCATCGAGTACATCGAAAATAACTTAAATTCACTTTATTCATCGAAATTAAGTTATATTCATCAAATACATCGAAAATAACTTAAATTCACTTTATTCATCGAAATTAAGTTACATTCATCAAATACATCGAAAATAACTTAAATTCACTTTATTCATCGAAATTAAGTTACATTCATCAAATACATCGAAAATAACCTAAATTCACTTTATTCATCGAAATTAAGTTATATTCATCAAATACATCGAAAATAACTTAAATTCACTTTATTCATCGAAATTAAGTTATATTCATCGAGTACATCGAAAATAACTTAAATTCACTTTATTCATCGAAATTAAGTTACATTCATCAAATACATCGAAAATAACTTAAATTCACTCTATTCATCGAAATTAAGTTACATTCATCAAATACATCGAAAATAACTTAAGTTCACTTTATTCATCGAAATTAAGTTACATTCATCAAATACATCGAAAATAACTTAAATTCGCTTTATTCATCGAAACTAAGTTATATTCATCGAGTACATCGAAAATAACTTAAATTCACTTTATTCATCGAAATTAAGTTATATTCATCGAGTACATCGAAAATAACTTAAATTCACTTTATTCATCGAAATTAAGTTATATTCATCAAATACATCGAAAATAACTTAAGTTCACTTTATTCATCGAAATTAAGTTATATTCATCAAATACATCGAAAATAACTTAAATTCACTTTATTCATCGAAATTAAGTTACATTCATCAATACATCGAAAATAACCTAAATTCACTTTATTCATCGAAATTAAGTTATATTCATCGAGTACATCGAAAATAACTTAAATTCACTTTATTCATCGAAATTAAGTTACATTCATCAAATACATCGAAAATAACTTAAATTCACTCTATTCATCGAAATTAAGTTACATTTATCAAATACATCGAAAATAACTTAAGTTCACTTTATTCATCGAAATTAAGTTATATTCATCGAGTACATCGAAAATAACTTAAATTCGCTTTATTCATCGAAACTAAGTTATATTCATCGAGTACATCGAAAATAACTTAAATTCGCTTTATTCATCGAAATTAAGTTATATTCATCAAATACATCGAAAATAACTTAAGTTCACTTTATTCATCGAAATTAAGTTATATTCATCGAGTACATCGAAAATAACTTTAATTCATTTTATTCATCGAAATTAAGTTATATTCATCGAGTACATCGAAAATAACTTAAATTCACTTTATTCATCGAAATTAAGTTACATTCATCAAATACATCGAAAATAACTTAAATTCACTCTATTCATCGAAATTAAGTTACATTCATCAAATACATCGAAAATAACCTAAATTCACTTTATTCATCGAAATTAAGTTATATTCATCGAGTACATCGAAAATTACTTAAATTCATTTTATTCATCGAAATTAAGTTACATTCATCAAATACATCGAAAATAACCTAAATTCACTTTACTCATCGAAATTAAGTTATATTCATCAAATACATCGAAAATAACTTAAATTCACTTTATTCATCGAAATTAAGTTATATTCATCAAATACATCGAAAATAACTTAAGTTCACTTTATTCATCGAAATTAAGTTACATTCATCAAATACATCGAAAATTACTTAAATTCACTCTATTCATCGAAATTAAGTTACATTCATCAAATACATCGAAAATAACCTAAATTCACTTTATTCATCGAAATTAAGTTATATTCATCGAGTACATCGAAAATAACTTAAATTCGCTTTATTCATCGAAACTAAGTTATATTCATCGAGTACATCGAAAATAACTTAAGTTCACTTTATTCATCGAAATTAAGTTATATTCATCAAATACATCGAAAATAACTTAAATTCACTTTATTCATCGAAATTAAGTTATATTCATCAAATACATCGAAAATAACTTAAGTTCACTTTATTCATCGAAATTAAGTTATATTCATCAAATACATCGAAAATAACTTAAATTCGCTTTATTCATCGAAACTAAGTTATATTCATCGAGTACATGGAAAATAACTTAAATTCACTTTATTCATCGAAATTAAGTTATATTCATCGAGTACATCGAAAATAACTTAAATTCACTTTATTCATCGAAATTAAGTTATATTCATCAAATACATCGAAAATAACTTAAGTTCACTTTATTCATCGAAATTAAGTTATATTCATCAAATACATCGAAAATAACTTAAATTCACTTTATTCATCGAAATTAAGTTACATTCATCAAATACATCGAAAATAACCTAAATTCACTTTATTCATCGAAATTAAGTTATATTCATCGAGTACATCGAAAATAACTTAAATTCACTTTATTCATCGAAATTAAGTTACATTCATCAAATACATCGAAAATAACTTAAATTCACTCTATTCATCGAAATTAAGTTACATTCATCAAATACATCGAAAATAACTTAAGTTCACTTTATTCATCGAAATTAAGTTACATTCATCAAATACATCGAAAATAACTTAAATTCACTCTATTCATCGAAATTAAGTTATATTCATCAAATACATCGAAAATAACTTAAATTCACTTTATTCATCGAAATTAAGTTACATTCATCAAATACATCGAAAATAACCTAAATTCACTTTATTCATCGAAATTAAGTTATATTCATCGAGTACATCGAAAATAACTTAAATTCGCTTTATTCATCGAAACTAAGTTATATTCATCCAGTACATCGAAAATAACTTAAATTCACTTTATTCATCGAAATTAAGTTATATTCATCAAATACATCGAAAATAACTTAAATTCACTTTATTCATCGAAATTAAGTTATATTCATCGAGTACATCGAAAATAACTTAAATTCACTTTATTCATCGAAATTAAGTTATATTCATCAAATACATCGAAAATAACTTAAGTTCACTTTATTCATCGAAATTAAGTTATATTCATCAAATACATCGAAAATAACTTAAATTCACTTTATTCATCGAAATTAAGTTACATTCATCAAATACATCGAAAATAACCTAAATTCACTTTATTCATCGAAATTAAGTTATATTCATCAAATACATCGAAAATAACTTAAATTCACTTTATTCATCGAAATTAAGTTACATTCATCAAATACATCGAAAATAACCTAAATTCACTTTATTCATCGAAATTAAGTTATATTCATCAAATACATCGAAAATAACTTAAATTCACTTTATTCATCGAAATTAAGTTATATTCATCGAGTACATCGAAAATAACTTAAATTCGCTTTATTCATCGAAACTAAGTTATATTCATCGAGTACATCGAAAATAACCTAAATTCACTTTATTCATCGAAATTAAGTTACATTCATCAAATACATCGAAAATAACTTAAATTCACTTTATTCATCGAAATTAAGTTACATTCATCAAATACATCGAAAATAACTTAAATTCACTTTATTCATCGAAATTAAGTTATATTCATCGAGTACATCGAAAATTACTTAAATTCACTTTATTCATCGAAATTAAGTTATATTCATCAAATACATCGAAAATAACTTAAATTCACTTTATTCATCGAAATTAAGTTACATTCATCAAATACATCGAAAATAACTTAAATTCACTTTATTCATCGAAATTAAGTTATATTCATCGAGTACATCGAAAATTACTTAAATTCACTTTATTCATCGAAATTAAGTTATATTCATCAAATACATCGAAAATAACTTAAATTCACTTTATTCATCGAAATTAAGTTACATTCATCAAATACATCGAAAATAACCTAAATTCACTTTATTCATCGAAATTAAGTTACATTCATCAAATACATCGAAAATAACCTAAATTCACTTTATTCATCGAAATTAAGTTATATTCATCAAATACATCGAAAATAACTTAAATTCGCTTTATTCATCGAAATTAAGTTACATTCATCAAATACATCGAAAATAACTTAAATTCACTTTATTCATCGAAATTAAGTTACATTCATCAAATACATCGAAAATAACCTAAATTCACTTTATTCATCGAAATTAAGTTATATTCATCAAATACATCGAAAATAACTTAAATTCACTTTATTCATCGAAATTAAGTTACATTCATCAAATACATCGAAAATAACCTAAATTCACTTTATTCATCGAAATTAAGTTACATTCATCAAATACATCGAAAATAACCTAAATTCACTTTATTCATCGAAATTAAGTTATATTCATCAAATACATCGAAAATAACTTAAATTCACTTTATTCATCGAAATTAAGTTATATTCATCAAATACATCGAAAATAACTTAAATTCACTTTATTCATCGAAATTAAGTTATATTCATCAAATACATCGAAAATAACTTAAATTCACTTTATTCATCGAAATTAAGTTACATTCATCAAATACATCGAAAATAACCTAAATTCACTTTATTCATCGAAATTAAGTTATATTCATCAAATACATCGAAAATAACCTAAATTCACTTTATTCATCGAAATTAAGTTATATTCATCAAATACATCGAAAATAACTTAAATTCACTTTATTCATCGAAATTAAGTTACATTCATCAAATACATCGAAAATAACTTAAATTCACTTTATTCATCGAAATTAAGTTACATTCATCAAATACATCGAAAATAACCTAAATTCACTTTATTCATCGAAATTAAGTTATATTCATCGAGTACATCGAAAATAACTTAAATTCGCTTTATTCATCGAAACTAAGTTATATTCATCGAGTACATCGAAAATAACTTAAATTCACTTTATTCATCGAAATTAAGTTATATTCATCGAGTACATCGAAAATAACTTAAATTCACTTTATTCATCGAAATTAAGTTATATTCATCAAATACATCGAAAATAACTTAAATTCACTTTATTCATCGAAATTAAGTTATATTCATCGAGTACATCGAAAATTACTTAAATTCACTTTATTCATCGAAATTAAGTTATATTCATCAAATACATCGAAAATAACTTAAGTTCACTTTATTCATCGAAATTAAGTTATATTCATCAAATACATCGAAAATAACTTAAATTCACTTTATTCATCGAAATTAAGTTATATTCATCGAGTACATCGAAAATAACCTAAATTCACTTTATTCATCGAAATTAAGTTACATTCATCAAATACATCGAAAATAACCTAAATTCACTTTATTCATCGAAATTAAGTTACATTCATCAAATACATCGAAAATAACCTAAATTCACTTTATTCATCGAAATTAAGTTACATTCATCAAATACATCGAAAATAACCTAAATTCACTTTATTCATCGAAATTAAGTTATATTCATCAAATACATCGAAAATAACTTAAATTCACTTTATTCATCGAAATTAAGTTATATTCATCAAATACATCGAAAATAACTTAAATTCACTTTATTCATCGAAATTAAGTTACATTCATCAAATACATCGAAAATAACCTAAATTCACTTTATTCATCGAAATTAAGTTATATTCATCAAATACATCGAAAATAACTTAAATTCACTTTATTCATCGAAATTAAGTTATATTCATCGAGTACATCGAAAATAACTTAAATTCACTTTATTCATCGAAATTAAGTTACATTCATCAAATACATCGAAAATAACTTAAATTCTCTTTATTCATCGAAATTAAGTTATATTCATCGAGTACATCGAAAATAACTTAAATTCGCTTTATTCATCGAAACTAAGTTATATTCATCGAGTACATCGAAAATAACTTAAATTCGCTTTATTCATCGAAATTAAGTTATATTCATCAAATACATCGAAAATAACTTAAATTCACTTTATTCATCGAAATTAAGTTACATTCATCAAATACATCGAAAATAACCTAAATTCACTTTATTCATCGAAATTAAGTTATATTCATCAAATACATCGAAAATAACTTAAATTCACTTTATTCATCGAAATTAAGTTACATTCATCAAATACATCGAAAATAACCTAAATTCACTTTATTCATCGAAATTAAGTTACATTCATCAAATACATCGAAAATAACCTAAATTCACTTTATTCATCGAAATTAAGTTACATTCATCAAATACATCGAAAATAACCTAAATTCACTTTATTCATCGAAATTAAGTTATATTCATCAAATACATCGAAAATAACTTAAATTCACTTTATTCATCGAAATTAAGTTATATTCATCAAATACATCGAAAATAACTTAAATTCACTTTATTCATCGAAATTAAGTTACATTCATCAAATACATCGAAAATAACTTAAATTCACTTTATTCATCGAAATTAAGTTATATTCATCAAATACATCGAAAATAACTTAAATTCACTTTATTCATCGAAATTAAGTTACATTCATCAAATACATCGAAAATAACTTAAATTCACTCTATTCATCGAAATTAAGTTAGATTCATCAAATACATCGAAAATAACCTAAATTCACTTTATTCATCGAAATTAAGTTATATTCATCAAATACATCGAAAATAACTTAAATTCACTTTATTCATCGAAATTAAGTTACATTCATCAAATACATCGAAAATAACCTAAATTCACTTTATTCATCGAAATTAAGTTACATTCATCAAATACATCGAAAATAACCTAAATTCACTTTATTCATCGAAATTAAGTTATATTCATCAAATACATCGAAAATAACTTAAGTTCACTTTATTCATCGAAATTAAGTTATATTCATCAAATACATCGAAAATAACTTAAATTCGCTTTATTCATCGAAATTAAGTTATATTCATCAAATACATCGAAAATAACTTAAATTCACTTTATTCATCGAAATTAAGTTACATTCATCAAATACATCGAAAATAACCTAAATTCACTTTATTCATCGAAATTAAGTTACATTCATCAAATACATCGAAAATAACCTAAATTCACTTTATTCATCGAAATTAAGTTACATTCATCAAATACATCGAAAATAACTTAAATTCACTTTATTCATCGAAATTAAGTTATATTCATCAAATACATCGAAAATAACTTAAGTTCCCTTTATTCATCGAAATTAAGTTATATTCATCAAATACATCGAAAATAACTTAAATTCGCTTTATTCATCGAAATTAAGTTATATTCATCAAATACATCGAAAATAACTTAAATTCACTTTATTCATCGAAATTAAGTTATATTCATCAAATACATCGAAAATAACTTAAATTCACTTTATTCATCGAAATTAAGTTACATTCATCAAATACATCGAAAATAACCTAAATTCAGTTTATTCATCGAAATTAAGTTATATTCATCAAATACATCGAAAATAACCTAAATTCACTTTATTCATCGAAATTAAGTTATATTCATCAAATACATCGAAAATAACTTTAGTTCACTTTATTCATCGAAATTAAGTTATATTCATCAAATACATCGAAAATAACTTAAATTCGCTTTATTCATCGAAATTAAGTTATATTCATCAAATACATCGAAAATAACTTAAGTTCACTTTATTCATCGAAATTAAGTTATATTCATCAAATACATCGAAAATAACTTAAATTCGCTTTATTCATCAAAATTAAGTTATATTCATCAAATACATCGAAAATAACTTAAATTCACTTTATTCATGGAAATTAAGTTACATTCATCAAATACATCGAAAATAACCTAAATTCACTTTATTCATCGAAATTAAGTTATATTCATCAAATACATCGAAAATAACTTAAATTCACTTTATTCATCGAAATTAAGTTACATTCATCAAATACATCGAAAATAACTTAAATTCACTCTATTCATCGAAATTAAGTTACATTCATCAAATACATCGAAAATAACCTAAATTCACTTTATTCATCGAAATTAAGTTATATTCATCAAATACATCGAAAATAACTTAAATTCACTTTATTCATCGAAATTAAGTTACATTCATCAAATACATCAAAAATAACCTAAATTCACTTTATTCATCGAAATTAAGTTACATTCATCAAATACATCGAAAATAACCTAAATTCACTTTATTCATCGAAATTAAGTTACATTCATCAAATACATCGAAAATAACCTAAATTCACTTTATTCATCGAAATTAAGTTATATTCATCAAATACATCGAAAATAACTTAAATTCACTTTATTCATCGAAATTAAGTTACATTCATCGAGTACATCGAAAATAACTTAAATTCGCTTTATTCATCGAAACTAAGTTATATTCATCGAGTACATCGAAAATAACTTAAATTCACTTTATTCATCGAAATTAAGTTATATTCATCGAGTACATCGAAAATAACTTAAATTCGCTTTATTCATCGAAATTAAGTTATATTCATCAAATACATCGAAAATAACTTAAATTCACTTTATTCATCGAAATTAAGTTATATTCATCAATACATCGAAAATAACTTAAATTCACTTTATTCATCGAAATTAAGTTACATTCATCAAATACATCGAAAATAACCTAAATTCACTTTATTCATCGAAATTAAGTTACATTCATCAAATACATCGAAAATAACCTAAATTCACTTTATTCATCGAAATTAAGTTATATTCATCGAGTACATCGAAAATAACTTAAATTCGCTTTATTCATCGAAACTAAGTTATATTCATCGAGTACATCGAAAATAACTTAAATTCACTTTATTCATCGAAATTAAGTTATATTCATCGAGTACATCGAAAATAACTTAAATTCACTTTATTCATCGAAATTAAGTTATATTCATCAAATACATCGAAAATAACTTAAATTCACTTTATTCATCGAAATTAAGTTATATTCATCAAATACATCGAAAATAACTTAAATTCACTTTATTCATCGAAATTAAGTTATATTCATCAAATACATCGAAAATAACTTAAATTCACTTTATTCATCGAAATTAAGTTACATTCATCAAATACATCGAAAATAACCTAAATTCACTTTATTCATCGAAATTAAGTTATATTCATCAAATACATCGAAAATAACTTAAATTCACTTTATTCATCGAAATTAAGTTATATTCATCGAGTACATCGAAAATAACTTAAGTTCACTTTATTCATCGAAATTAAGTTATATTCATCAAATACACGAAAATAACTTAAATTCACTTTATTCATCGAAATTAAGTTATATTCATCAATACATCGAAAATAACTTAAGTTCACTTTATTCATCGAAATTAAGTTATATTCATCAAATACATCGAAAATAACTTAAATTCACTTTATTCATCGAAATTAAGTTACATTCATCAAATACATCGAAAATAACCTAAATTCACTTTATTCATCGAAATTAAGTTACATTCATCAAATACATCGAAAATAACCTAAATTCACTTTATTCATCGAAATTAAGTTACATTCATCAAATACATCGAAAATAACTTAAATTCACTTTATTCATCGAAATTAAGTTATATTCATCAAATACATCGAAAATAACTTAAATTCACTTTATTCATCGAAATTAAGTTACATTCATCAAATACATCGAAAATAACTTAAATTCACTTTATTCATCGAAATTAAGTTACATTCATCAAATACATCGAAAATAACCTAAATTCACTTTATTCATCGAAATTAAGTTACATTCATCAAATACATCGAAAATAACCTAAATTCACTTTATTCATCGAAACTAAGTTATATTCATCAAATACATCGAAAATAACCTAAATTCACCTTTATTCATCGAAATTAAGTTATATTCATCGAGTACATCGAAATTAACTTAAGTTCACTTTATTCATCGAAATTAAGTTATATTCATCAAATACATCGAAAATAACTTAAATTCACTTTATTCATCGAAATTAAGTTATATTCATCGAGTACATCGAAAATAACTTAAATTCACTTTATTCATCGAAATTAAGTTATATTCATCGAGTACATCGAAAATAACTTAAGTTCACTTTATTCATCGAAATTCAAGTTACATTCATCAAATACATCGAAAATAACCTAAATTCACTTTATTCATCGAAATTAAGTTATATTCATCAAATACATCGAAAATAACTTAAATTCACTTTATTCATCGAAATTAAGTTATATTCATCGAGTACATCGAAATAACTTAAATTCACTTTATTCATCGAAATTAAGTTATATTCATCAAATACATCGAAAATAACTTAAATTCACTTTATTCATCGAAATTAAGTTATATTCATCAAATACATCGAAAATAACCTAAATTCACTTTATTCATCGAAATTAAGTTATATTCATCAAATACATCGAAAATAACTTCAATTCGCTTTATTCATCGAAATTAAGTTATATTCATCAAATACATCGAAAATAACCTAAATTCACTTTATTCATCGAAATTAAGTTATATTCATCAAATACATCGAAAATAACTTAAATTCACTTTATTCATCGAAATTAAGTTACATTCATCAAATACATCGAAAATAACCTAAATTCACTTTATTCATCGAAATTAAGTTATATTCATCAAATACATCGAAAATAACCTAAATTCACTTTATTCATCGAAATTAAGTTATATTCATCAAATACATCGAAAATAACTTAAATTCACTTTATTCATCGAAATTAAGTTATATTCATCGAGTACATCGAAAATAACTTAAATTCACTTTATTCATCGAAATTAAGTTATATTCATCGAGTACATCGAAAATAACTTAAATTCACTTTATTCATCGAAATTAAGTTACATTCATCAAATACATCGAAAATAACTTAAATTCACTTTATTCATCGAAATTAAGTTATATTCATCGAGTACATCGAAAATAACTTAAGTTCACTTTATTCATCGAAATTAAGTTATATTCATCAAATATACATCGAAAATAACTTAAGTTCACTTTATTCATCGAAATTAAGTTATATTCATCAAATACATCGAAAATAACTTAAATTCACTTTATTCATCGAAATTAAGTTATATTCATCGAGTACATCGAAAATAACTTAAATTCACTTTATTCATCGAAATTAAGTTATATTCATCGAGTACATCGAAAATAACTTAAATTCACTTTATTCATCGAAATTAAGTTACATTCATCAAATACATCGAAAATAACTTAAGTTCACTTTGTTCATCGAAATTAAGTTATATTCATCAAATACATCGAAAATAACCTAAATTCACTTTATTCATCGAAATTAAGTTACATTCATCAAATACATCGAAAATAACCTAAATTCACTTTATTCATCGAAATTAAGTTATATTCATCAAATACATCGAAAATAACTTAAAGTCACTTTATTCATCGAAATTAAGTTACATTCATCGAGTACATCGAAAATAACTTAACCCTCCGTCAGGCACATGTTCGGGTAGACACATTCGGACCTCATGAGTCTGGCCAGACCCATATACTTTTTCATCAATTTGTGTGTAAATATTGGATTTTTGATAGTGCGTTGTAACATAATAAAATATGATGCATAATATATATTCTTCATTTTTTTTCTTCTCAGTGGTTTTCGCAAGTGTTTAACTACCTGCGCAGGTAAAAATATTTAAAACAAAAATGCCAACAACAAACATTGTAATATTTTTTATTTGCTAGTTAAGTAATTATTAGGTACATGAAATACCGTATGAATACTTTCATTCAGTCTCAGCAATGCAATGAAAGCAAATATAGTCAACTTTTGAATGCTGTTGGCATACGGGATTAGAGCACATTTTGCAATAGAAGCGAGTTTTACGATGTGTTTTCTGACTTCCTTGCGAACACATTTTACAATACTTCTTCTTTTCTAATGTATCAGGACCGCTACTGCCAATCACTACTTTTTGTGTAATCTGAAATTAAAGAACGAAGGGAAAATGAGATGAAGTGAAGTCAAAATGAAAACCCAAAAATGATAAAATGAAAATATAAGTGAAATGGAATCGAAATGAAAACGAATGGCAAATGTAAATTCAATCGAATTTGAATACTTACGTTTATTGGTCTTCCGAAAAACGATTCCATGGCCGAACGTGTGCTAAATTGTTTGGTGATGTGAACGTTCTGCATCCGCTCTTCCATGTTTGCGAGAGCTAATGAGTTACATAACGTGGTTAGGAAATTCCGTCTAGCGTCATTTTTGTTGTTGGCATCTACTTCTTTGCAAATGCAAAATGCAGCCAATGCGGCGACATCTAACATATTGCAGAAAAAATCAAAAGTCCACCTTTTTGTTGATCGTTTTGATGTGAAATGAGTGAGCATTTGATCCATGCAATCGACGCCTGCTTTATTCTCATTGTAATAGATAATTTCTTCGGGTTTCATTGCTGGGCCTTCACAAGATTTTGTATAGTGCACAGTAGAAAGTAAGTTTACACACTTATTCTTTTTTGGCACGTAGCTGCAAATTGAAACCAAATTGTCGTGAAATCCAAAACAAGATGAAAGAATAGGACGATGGGGATGCTTTCTCATTTCATCAGGGATACATCTCTTGTTGGATCGAATGGTGCCAACGAATGCGAGACCTAGTTTGGCCAGTCGCTTGGCTCCTTCCAAGGTTGTGAAGAAATTATCAGCGATAATTGTACGGCCACTGTTAGCATAGGATTTTGCGAGCTGTTACATAACATTTTCGCCTTGATTTACGTTCACTTCCCTCTTCCCGACCTGTGTATAATTTTCCTGCTAATGGATATTTTGTTGCAGAATCGCAAGCCCACCAAATTTTTATACCATATTTTGCTGGTTTCGATGGTATGTATTGAGTGAATTTAGTTTTTCCACGGTATGGGAACAATTACTCATCTATTGTAATATTCGCATGTGGGCTATAGTTGTTGACGAGGTTTTCGTTCAAGTAATTCCATATGTCGCGAATTGGTGCGGCTTTGTCACTTTGTAAACGATATGGACGTGTTCGTCCATCATCAAACCGAATAAATCGTGTCAGCGCAAGGAATCGTTTTAGAGACATAGCTGCTCTGAATATGGGTAGGCCATCTGTACGCCACAAAACGTCTGCTTTTCGCATATTATTGTGTGAAACACCAGCAGCCAGAAGTATTGCAAGAAATGCATCTAACTCGCTTTCACGTACATCCTTCCAAACTTTTGGTTTTTTATCGGGATTAGCCACATTCCATTTTTGAAATGAATCTTTGCCATAACGATTCGTTTCTGTGATTATAATAAAAATAATGTTCGGTGTGAAAAATTTTTTTAACACCTCAATTGGAATAGAATTGTGTTCCTTTGGTCCACCTCGAGAACGTACAACATTATGTTGACGCACACGAACAGAAGCATTTGGTTGAGCTTTGCTCCATTTGGTACCGTCTTTACCATAGAAACAATCTTTAGATGCGCTTTGTTGTTCAGTATCAGAATGCATTTCCTCTTCGTCATCACTGGAAAATATTTCATTTGGTTCAATGACATCTTCGTTCTCAATATCTGATGAATCCTCTTCATTTGCCACATAATCATCATCATCATCGTTATCATCGCCAGCGAATGGATCGAATTTTTGGCTCTCTTCAGTAGCTCTTTCACGTTCAATGTCATTGGCTAAGGCCGCTGCCAACCGTTCTACAAATGCGATATCTAAATTACCACGTCCGCGTTGTCGCGTATTATAAATAAGTTCCACTTCTTCACTCAATTCCACTTTATCACTCATTTTGCACAAACAAATAATCACAACAATTTTGCGCGTAAATTATGTTTTATTAGCGAAAGAAAAGCATCAAACGCATACAAGATGACAGAATGAAAAATTTCCAGTAAAAAGTAAAAAAGGGAAAAATTTCGTCATCTTTCTTAGAAAATAGATATGGGTCTGGCCAGACTCATGAGATACGAATACGATGTATACATCAAAGCACCCTTATAATTATCCCTGTGTAGGTTTTTTCGTCCTGATTTTTTCAAAGATCGATAGCTAATAAAATTTTAGGAAGGTACTTGAAATTTCAAGTAGCCAGCTCAATAAGAAATTTACTTAAATTATCACTAAAATCGCAAAAGGTCTGGCCAGACCCATGTGCCCAACGGAGGGTTAAATTCGCTTTATTCATCGAAACTAAGTTATATTCATCGAGTACATCGAAAATAACTTAAATTCACTTTATTCATCGAAATTAAGTTATATTCATCGAGTACATCGAAAATAACTTAAATTCGCTTTATTCATCGAAATTAAGTTATATTCATCAAATACATCGAAAATAACTTAAATTCACTTTATTCATCGAAATTAAGTTATATTCATCAAATACATCGAAAATAACTTAAATTCACTTTATTCATCGAAATTAAGTTACATTCATCAAATACATCGAAAATAACCTAAATTCACTTTATTCATCGAAATTAAGTTACATTCATCAAATACATCGAAAATAACCTAAATTCACTTTATTCATCGAAATTAAGTTATATTCATCGAGTACATCGAAAATAACTTAAATTCGCTTTATTCATCGAAACTAAGTTATATTCATCGAGTACATCGAAAATAACTTAAATTCACTTTATTCATCGAAATTAAGTTATATTCATCGAGTACATCGAAAATAACTTAAATTCACTTTATTCATCGAAATTAAGTTATATTCATCAAATACATCGAAAATAACTTAAATTCACTTTATTCATCGAAATTAAGTTATATTCATCAAATACATCGAAAATAACTTAAATTCACTTTATTCATCGAAATTAAGTTATATTCATCAAATACATCGAAAATAACTTAAATTCACTTTATTCATCGAAATTAAGTTACATTCATCAAATACATCGAAAATAACCTAAATTCACTTTATTCATCGAAATTAAGTTATATTCATCAAATACATCGAAAATAACTTAAATTCACTTTATTCATCGAAATTAAGTTATATTCATCGAGTACATCGAAAATAACTTAAGTTCACTTTATTCATCGAAATTAAGTTATATTCATCAAATACACGAAAATAACTTAAATTCACTTTATTCATCGAAATTAAGTTATATTCATCAAATACATCGAAAATAACTTAAGTTCACTTTATTCATCGAAATTAAGTTATATTCATCAAATACATCGAAAATAACTTAAATTCACTTTATTCATCGAAATTAAGTTACATTCATCAAATACATCGAAAATAACCTAAATTCACTTTATTCATCGAAATTAAGTTACATTCATCAAATACATCGAAAATAACCTAAATTCACTTTATTCATCGAAATTAAGTTACATTCATCAAATACATCGAAAATAACTTAAATTCACTTTATTCATCGAAATTAAGTTATATTCATCAAATACATCGAAAATAACTTAAATTCACTTTATTCATCGAAATTAAGTTACATTCATCAAATACATCGAAAATAACTTAAATTCACTTTATTCATCGAAATTAAGTTACATTCATCAAATACATCGAAAATAACCTAAATTCACTTTATTCATCGAAATTAAGTTACATTCATCAAATACATCGAAAATAACCTAAATTCACTTTATTCATCGAAACTAAGTTATATTCATCAAATACATCGAAAATAACCTAAATTCACTTTATTCATCGAAATTAAGTTATATTCATCGAGTACATCGAAAATAACTTAAGTTCACTTTATTCATCGAAATTAAGTTATATTCATCAAATACATCGAAAATAACTTAAATTCACTTTATTCATCGAAATTAAGTTATATTCATCGAGTACATCGAAAATAACTTAAATTCACTTTATTCATCGAAATTAAGTTATATTCATCGAGTACATCGAAAATAACTTAAGTTCACTTTATTCATCGAAATTAAGTTACATTCATCAAATACATCGAAAATAACCTAAATTCACTTTATTCATCGAAATTAAGTTATATTCATCAAATACATCGAAAATAACTTAAATTCACTTTATTCATCGAAATTAAGTTATATTCATCGAGTACATCGAAAATAACTTAAATTCACTTTATTCATCGAAATTAAGTTATATTCATCAAATACATCGAAAATAACTTAAGTTCACTTTATTCATCGAAATTAAGTTATATTCATCAAATACATCGAAAATAACTTAAATTCACTTTATTCATCGAAATTAAGTTATATTCATCAAATACATCGAAAATAACCTAAATTCACTTTATTCATCGAAATTAAGTTATATTCATCAAATACATCGAAAATAACTTAAATTCGCTTTATTCATCGAAATTAAGTTATATTCATCAAATACATCGAAAATAACCTAAATTCACTTTATTCATCGAAATTAAGTTATATTCATCAAATACATCGAAAATAACTTAAATTCACTTTATTCATCGAAATTAAGTTACATTCATCAAATACATCGAAAATAACCTAAATTCACTTTATTCATCGAAATTAAGTTATATTCATCAAATACATCGAAAATAACCTAAATTCACTTTATTCATCGAAATTAAGTTATATTCATCAAATACATCGAAAATAACTTAAATTCACTTTATTCATCGAAATTAAGTTATATTCATCGAGTACATCGAAAATAACTTAAATTCACTTTATTCATCGAAATTAAGTTATATTCATCGAGTACATCGAAAATAACTTAAATTCACTTTATTCATCGAAATTAAGTTACATTCATCAAATACATCGAAAATAACTTAAATTCACTTTATTCATCGAAATTAAGTTATATTCATCGAGTACATCGAAAATAACTTAAGTTCACTTTATTCATCGAAATTAAGTTATATTCATCAAATACATCGAAAATAACTTAAATTCACTTTATTCATCGAAATTAAGTTATATTCATCGAGTACATCGAAAATAACTTAAATTCACTTTATTCATCGAAATTAAGTTATATTCATCGAGTACATCGAAAATAACTTAAATTCAATTTATTCATCGAAATTAAGTTACATTCATCAAATACATCGAAAATAACTTAAGTTCACTTTGTTCATCGAAATTAAGTTATATTCATCAAATACATCGAAAATAACCTAAATTCACTTTATTCATCGAAATTAAGTTATATTCATCAAATACATCGAAAATAACTTAAATTCACTTTATTCATCGAAATTAAGTTATATTCATCGAGTACATCGAAAATAACTTAAATTCACTTTATTCATCGAAATTAAGTTATATTCATCAAATACATCGAAAATAACTTAAATTCACTTTATTCATCGAAATTAAGTTACATTCATCAAATACATCGAAAATAACCTAAATTCACTTTATTCATCGAAATTAAGTTATATTCATCAAATACATCGAAAATAACTTAAATTCACTTTATTCATCGAAATTAAGTTATATTCATCGAGTACATCGAAAATAACTTAAGTTCACTTTATTCATCGAAATTAAGTTATATTCATCAAATACATCGAAAATAACTTAAATTCACTTTATTCATCGAAATTAAGTTATATTCATCAAATACATCGAAAATAACTTAAGTTCACTTTATTCATCGAAATTAAGTTATATTCATCAAATACATCGAAAATAACTTAAATTCACTTTATTCATCGAAATTAAGTTATATTCATCGAGTACATCGAAAATAACTTAAATTCACTTTATTCATCGAAATTAAGTTATATTCATCGAGTACATCGAAAATAACTTAAGTTCACTTTATTCATCGAAATTAAGTTATATTCATCAAATACATCGAAAATAACTTAAATTCACTTTATTCATCGAAATTAAGTTATATTCATCAAATACATCGAAAATAACCTAAATTCACTTTATTCATCGAAATTAAGTTACATTCATCAAATACATCGAAAATAACTTAAATTCACTTTATTCATCGAAATTAAGTTATATTCATCGAGTACATCGAAAATAACTTAAATTCACTTTATTCATCGAAATTAAGTTATATTCATCGAGTACATCGAAAATAACTTAAATTCACTTTATTCATCGAAATTAAGTTACATTCATCAAATACATCGAAAATAACTTAAATTCACTTTATTCATCGAAATTAAGTTATATTCATCGAGTACATCGAAAATAACTTAAGTTCACTTTATTCATCGAAATTAAGTTATATTCATCAAATACATCGAAAATAACTTAAGTTCACTTTATTCATCGAAATTAAGTTATATTCATCAAATACATCGAAAATAACTTAAATTCACTTTATTCATCGAAATTAAGTTATATTCATCGAGTACATCGAAAATAACTTAAATTCACTTTATTCATCGAAATTAAGTTATATTCATCGAGTACATCGAAAATAACTTAAATTCACTTTATTCATCGAAATTAAGTTACATTCATCAAATACATCGAAAATAACTTAAGTTCACTTTATTCATCGAAATTAAGTTATATTCATCAAATACATCGAAAATAACTTAAATTCACTTTATTCATCGAAATTAAGTTATATTCATCAAATACATCGAAAATAACTTAAATTCACTTTATTCATCGAAATTAAGTTATATTCATCGAGTACATCGAAAATAACTTAAATTCACTTTATTCATCGAAATTAAGTTATATTCATCAAATACATCGAAAATAACTTAAATTCACTTTATTCATCGAAATTAAGTTATATACATCAAATACATCGAAAATAACCTAAATTCACTTTATTCATCGAAATTAAGTTATATTCATCGAGTACATCGAAAATAACTTAAGTTCACTTTATTCATCGAAATTAAGTTACATTCATCAAATACATCGAAAATAACTTAAATTCACTTTATTCATCGAAACTAAGTTATATTCATCAAATACATCGAAAATAACCTAAATTCACTTTATTCATCGAAATTAAGTTATATTCATCAAATACATCGAAAATAACTTAAATTCACTTTATTCATCGAAATTAAGTTATATTCATCGAGTACATCGAAAATAACTTAAATTCACTTTATTCATCGAGATTAAGTTATATTCATCGAGTACATCGAAAATAAATTAAGTTCACTTTATTCATCGAAATTAAGTTATATTCATCAAATACATCGAAAATAACTTAAATTCACTTTATTCATCGAAATTAAGTTATATTCATCAAATACATCGAAAATAACTTAAGTTCACTTTATTCATCGAAATTAAGTTATATTCATCAAATACATCGAAAATTACTTAAATTCACTTTATTCATCGAAATTAAGTTACATTCATCAAATACATCGAAAATAACTTAAATTCACTTTATTCATCGAAATTAAGTTATATTCATCAAATACATCGAAAATAACTTAAATTCACTTTATTCATCGAAATTAAGTTATATTCATCAAATACATCGAAAATAACTTAAATTCACTTTATTCATCGAAATTAAGTTACATTCATCAAATACATCGAAAATAACCTAAAATCACTTTATTCATCGAAATTAAGTTATATTCATCAAATACATCGAAAATAACTTAAATTCACTTTATTCATCGAAATTAAGTTATATTCAAAGAGTACATCGAAAATAACTTAAGTTCACTTTATTCATCGAAATTAAGTTATATTCATCAAATACATCGAAAATAACTTAAATTCACTTTATTCATCGAAATTAAGTTATATACATCAAATACATCGAAAATAACCTAAATTCACTTTATTCATCGAAACTAAGTTATATTCATCAAATACATCGAAAATAACCTAAATTCACTTTATTCATCGAAATTAAGTTATATTCATCAAATACATCGAAAATAACTTAAATTCACTTTATTCATCGAAATTAAGTTATATTCATCGAGTACATCGAAAATAACTTAAATTCACTTTATTCATCGAAATTAAGTTATATTCATCGAGTACATCGAAAATAACTTAAATTCACTTTATTCATCGAAATTAAGTTACATTCATCAAATACATCGAAAATAACTTAAATTCACTTTATTCATCGAAATTAAGTTATATTCATCAAATACATCGAAAATAACTTAAATTCACTTTATTCATCGAAATTAAGTTACATTCATCAAATACATCGAAAATAACCTAAATTCACTTTATTCATCGAAATTAAGTTATATTCATCGAGTACATCGAAAATAACTTAAATTCACTTTATTCATCGAAATTAAGTTATATTCATCAAATACATCGAAAATAACCTAAATTCACTTTATTCATCGAAATTAAGTTACATTCATCAAATACATCGAAAATAACCTAAATTCACTTTATTCATCGAAATTAAGTTATATTCATCGAGTACATCGAAAATAACTTAAATTCACTTTATTCATCGAAATTAAGTTATATTCATCAAATACATCGAAAATAACTTAAATTCACTTTATTCATCGAAATTAAGTTATATTCATCGAGTACATCGAAAATAACTTAAATTCACTTTATTCATCGAAATTAAGTTATATTCATCAAATACATCGAAAATAACTTAAATTCACTTTATTCATCGAAATTAAGTTATATTCATCGAGTACATCGAAAATAACTTAAATTCACTTTATTCATCGAAATTAAGTTATATTCATCGAGTACATCGAAAATAAATTAAGTTCACTTTATTCATCGAAATTAAGTTATATTCATCAAATACATCGAAAATAACTTAAATTCACTTTATTCATCGAAATTAAGTTATATTCATCAAATACATCGAAAATAACTTAAGTTCACTTTATTCATCGAAATTAAGTTATATTCATCAAATACATCGAAAATTACTTAAATTCACTTTATTCATCGAAATTAAGTTACATTCATCAAATACATCGAAAATAACTTAAATTCACTTTATTCATCGAAATTAAGTTATATTCATCAAATACATCGAAAATAACTTAAATTCACTTTATTCATCGAAATTAAGTTATATTCATCAAATACATCGAAAATAACTTAAATTCACTTTATTCATCGAAATTAAGTTACATTCATCAAATACATCGAAAATAACCTAAATTCACTTTATTCATCGAAATTAAGTTACATTCATCAAATACATCGAAAATAACCTAAATTCACTTTATTCATCGAAACTAAGTTATATTCATCAAATACATCGAAAATAACCTAAATTCACTTTATTCATCGAAATTAAGTTATATTCATCAAATACATCGAAAATAACTTAAATTCACTTTATTCATCGAAATTAAGTTATATTCATCGAGTACATCGAAAATAACTTAAATTCACTTTATTCATCGAAATTAAGTTATATTCATCGAGTACATCGAAAATAACTTAAATTCACTTTATTCATCGAAATTAAGTTACATTCATCAAATACATCGAAAATAACTTAAATTCACTTTATTCATCGAAATTAAGTTATATTCATCGAGTACATCGAAAATAACTTAAATTCGCAATTAAGTTATATTCATCAAATACATCGAAAATAACTTAAATTCACTTTATTCATCGAAATTAAGTTATATACATCAAATACATCGAAAATAACCTAAATTCACTTTATTCATCGAAATTAAGTTATATTCATCGAGTACATCGAAAATAACTTAAGTTCACTTTATTCATCGAAATTAAGTTACATTCATCAAATACATCGAAAATAACTTAAATTCACTTTATTCATCGAAACTAAGTTATATTCATCAAATACATCGAAAATAACCTAAATTCACTTTATTCATCGAAATTAAGTTATATTCATCAAATACATCGAAAATAACTTAAATTCACTTTATTCATCGAAATTAAGTTATATTCATCGAGTACATCGAAAATAACTTAAATTCACTTTATTCATCGAAATTAAGTTACATTCATCGAGTACATCGAAAATAACTTAAATTCGCTTTATTCATCGAAACTAAGTTATATTCATCAAATACATCGAAAATAACTTAAATTCGCTTTATTCATCGAAACTAAGTTATATTCATCAAATACATCGAAAATAACCTAAATTCACTTTATTCATCGAAATTAAGTTACATTCATCAAATACATCGAAAATAACCTAAATTCACTTTATTCATCGAAATTAAGTTATATTCATCGAGTACATCGAAAATAACTTAAATTCGCTTTATTCATCGAAATTAAGTTATATTCATCAAATACATCGAAAATAACCTAAATTCACTTTATTCATCGAAATTAAGTTACATTCATCGAGTACATCGAAAATAACTTAAATTCACTTTATTCATCGAAATTAAGTTATATTCATCGAGTACATCGAAAATAACTTAAATTCACTTTATTCATCGAAACTAAGTTACATTCATCAAATACATCGGAAATAACTTAAATTCACTTTATTCATCGAAATTAAGTTATATTCATCAAATACATCGAAAATAACTTAAATTCACTTTATTCATCGAAATTAAGTTATATTCATCGAGTACATCGAAAATAACTTAAATTCACTTTATTCATCGAAATTAAGTTATATTCATCAAATACATCGAAAATAACTTAAATTCACTTTATTCATCGAAATTAAGTTATATTCATCGAGTACATCGAAAATAACCTAAATTCACTTTATTCATCGAAATTAAGTTATATTCATCAAATACATCGAAAATAACTTAAGTTCACTTTATTCATCGAAATTAAGTTATATTCATCAAATACATCGAAAATAACTTAAATTCACTTTATTCATCGAAATTAAGTTATATTCATCGAGTACATCGAAAATAACTTAAGTTCACTTTATTCATCGAAATTAAGTTATATTCATCAAATACATCGAAAATAACTTAAATTCACTTTATTCATCGAAATTAAGTTATATTCATCAAATACATCGAAAATAACTTAAATTCACTTTATTCATCGAAATTAAGTTATATTCATCAAATACATCGAAAATAACTTAAATTCACTTTATTCATCGAAACTAAGTTATATTCATCGAGTACATCGAAAATAACTTAAATTCGCTTTATTCATCGAAATTAAGTTATATTCATCAAATACATCGAAAATAACTTAAATTCACTTTATTCATCGAAATTAAGTTATATTCATCAAATACATCGAAAATAACTTAAATTCACTTTATTCATCGAAATTAAGTTATATTCATCGAGTACATCGAAAATAACCTAAATTCACTTTATTCATCGAAATTAAGTTATATTCATCAAATACATCGAAAATAACTTAAATTCACTTTATTCATCGAAATTAAGTTATATTCATCAAATACATCGAAAATAACCTAAATTCACTTTATTCATCGAAATTAAGTTATATTCATCAAATACATCGAAAATAACTTAAATTCACTTTATACATCGAAAATAACTTAAATTCACTTTATTCATCGAAATTAAGTTATATTCATCGAGTACATCGAAAATAACCTAAATTCACTTTATTCATCGAAATTAAGTTACATTCATCAAATACATCGAAAATAACCTAAATTCACTTTATTCATCGAAATTAAGTTATATTCATCAAATACATCGAAAATAACTTAAGTTCACTCTATTCATCGAAATTAAGTTACATTCATCAAATACATCGAAAATAACCTAAATTCACTTTATTCATCGAAATTAAGTTATATTCATCGAGTAAATCGAAAATAACTTAAGTTCACTTTATTCATCGAAATTAAGTTATATTCATCGAGTACATCGAAAATAACCTAAATTCACTTTATTCATCGAAATTAAGTTACATTCATCAAATACATCGAAAATAACCTAAATTCACTTTATTCATCGAAATTAAGTTACATTCATCGAGTACATCGAAAATAACTTAAATTCACTTTATTCATCGAAATTAAGTTATATTCATCAAATACATCGAAAATAACTTAAATTCACTTTATTCATCGAAATTAAGTTACATTCATCAAATACATCGAAAATAACTTAAGTTCACTCTATTCATCGAAATTAAGTTACATTCATCAAATACATCGAAAATAACCTAAATTCACTTTATTCATCGAAATTAAGTTATATTCATCGAGTACATCGAAAATAACTTAAGTTCACTTTATTCATCGAAATTAAGTTATATTCATCGAGTACATCGAAAATAACCTAAATTCACTTTATTCATCGAAATTAAGTTACATTCATCAAATACATCGAAAATAACCTAAATTCACTTTAATCATCGAAATTAAGTTATATTCATCGAGTACATCGAAAATAACTTAAATTCACTTTATTCATCGAAATTAAGTTATATTCATCAAATACATCGAAAATAACTTAAATTCACTTTATTCATCGAAATTAAGTTACATTCATCAAATACATCGAAAATAACTTAAATTCACTTTAATCATCGAAATTAAGTTATATTCATCGAGTACATCGAAAATAACTTAAATTCGCTTTATTCATCGAAACTAAGTTATATTCATCAAATACATCGAAAATAACTTAAATTCGCTTTATTCATCGAAATTAAGTTACATTCATCAAATACATCGAAAATAACTTAAATTCACTTTATTCATCGAAACTAAGTTATATTCATCAAATACATCGAAAATAACTTAAATTCACTTTATTCATCGAAATTAAGTTACATTCATCAAATACATCGAAAATAACCTAAATTCACTTTATTCATCGAAATTAAGTTACATTCATCAAATACATCGAAAATAACCTAAATTCACTTTATTCATCGAAATTAAGTTATATTCATCAAATACATCGAAAATAACTTAAGTTCACTCTATTCATCGAAATTAAGTTACATTCATCAAATACATCGAAAATAACCTAAATTCACTTTATTCATCGAAATTAAGTTATATTTATCGAGTACATCGAAAATAACTTAAATTCACTTTATTCATCGAAATTAAGTTATATTCATCAAATACATCGAAAATAACTTAAATTCACTTTATTCATCGAAATTAAGTTACATTCATCAAATACATCGAAAATAACTTAAATTCACTTTATTCATCGAAATTAAGTTATATTCATCAAATACATCGAAAATAACTTAAATTCACTTTATTCATCGAAATTAAGTTACATTCATCAAATACATCGAAAATAACCTAAATTCACTTTATTCATCGAAATTAAGTTATATTCATCGAGTACATCGAAAATAACTTAAATTCACTTTATTCATCGAAATTAAGTTATATTCATCAAATACATCGAAAATAACTTAAATTCACTTTATTCATCGAAACTAAGTTATATTCATCAAATACATCGAAAATAACTTAAATTCGCTTTATTCATCGAAATTAAGTTATATTCATCAAATACATCGAAAATAACCTAAATTCACTTTATTCATCGAAATTAAGTTATATTCATCAAATACATCGAAAATAACTTAAATTCACTTTATTCATCGAAACTAAGTTATATTCATCAAATACATCGAAAATAACTTAAATTCACTTTATTCATCGAAATTAAGTTACATTCATCAAATACATCGAAAATAACCTAAATTCACTTTATTCATCGAAATTAAGTTACATTCATCAAATACATCGAAAATAACCTAAATTCACTTTATTCATCGAAATTAAGTTATATTCATCAAATACATCGAAAATAATCTAAATTCACTTTATTCATCGAAATTAAGTTATATTCATCAAATACATCGAAAATAACTTAAATTCACTCTATTCATCGAAATTAAGTTACATTCATCAAATACATCGAAAATAACCTAAATTCACTTTATTCATCGAAATTAAGTTACATTCATCAAATACATCGAAAATAACCTAAATTCACTTTATTCATCGAAATTAAGTTATATTCATCAAATACATCGAAAATAACTTAAATTCACTTTATTCATCGAAATTAAGTTACATTCATCAAATACATCGAAAATAACTTAAATTCACTTTATTCATCGAAATTAAGTTATATTCATCAAATACATCGAAAATAACTTAAATTGACTTTATTCATCGAAATTAAGTTACATTCATCAAATACATCGAAAATAACCTAAATTCACTTTATTCATCGAAATTAAGTTATATTCATCAAATACATCGAAAATAACTTAAATCACTTTATTCATCGAAATTAAGTTATATTCATCGAGTACATCGAAAATAACTTAAATTCGCTTTATTCATCGAAACTAAGTTATATTCATCGAGTACATCGAAAATAACTTAAATTCACTTTATTCATCGAAATTAAGTTACATTCATCAAATACATCGAAAATAACTTAAATTCACTTTATTCATCGAAACTAAGTTATATTCATCGAGTACATCGAAAATAACTTAAATTCGCTTTATTCATCGAAACTAAGTTATATTCATCAAATACATCGAAAATAACTTAAATTCGCTTTATTCATCGAAATTAAGTTACATTCATCAAATACATCGAAAATAACTTAAATTCACTTTATTCATCGAAACTAAGTTATATTCATCAAATACATCGAAAATAACTTAAATTCACTTTATTCATCGAAATTAAGTTACATTCATCAAATACATCGAAAATAACCTAAATTCACTTTATTCATCGAAATTAAGTTATATTCATCGAGTACATCGAAAATAACTTAAATTCACTTTATTCATCGAAATTAAGTTATATTCATTAAATACATCGAAAATAACTTAAATTCACTTTATTCATCGAAATTAAGTTACATTCATCAAATACATCGAAAATAACTTAAATTCACTTTATTCATCGAAATTAAGTTATATTCATCAAATACATCGAAAATAACCTAAATTCACTTTATTCATCGAAATTAAGTTATATTCATCGAGTACATCGAAAATAACTTAAGTTCACTTTATTCATCGAAATTAAGTTATATTCATCGAGTACATCGAAAATAACTTAAATTCACTTTATTCATCGAAATTAAGTTATATTCATCAAATACATCGAAAATAACTTAAATTCACTTTATTCATCGAAATTAAGTTACATTCATCAAATACATCGAAAATGACTTAAATTCACTTTATTCATCGAAATTAAGTTATATTCATCGAGTACATCGAAAATAACTTAAATTCGCTTTATTCATCGAAACTAAGTTATATTCATCAAATACATCGAAAATAACTTAAATTCGCTTTATTCATCGAAATTAAGTTACATTCATCAAATACATCGAAAATAACTTAAATTCACTTTATTCATCGAAACTAAGTTATATTCATCAAATACATCGAAAATAACTTAAATTCTCTTTATTCATCGAAATTAAGTTACATTCATCAAATACATCGAAAATAACCTAAATTCACTTTATTCATCGAAATTAAGTTATATTCATCAAATACATCGAAAATAACTTAAATTCACTTTATTCATCGAAATTAAGTTACATTCATCAAATACATCGAAAATAACCTAAATTCACTTTATTCATCGAAATTAAGTTATATTCATCAAATACATCGAAAATAACTTAAATTCGCTTTATTCATCGAAATTAAGTTATATTCATCAAATACATCGAAAATAACCTAAATTCACTTTATTCATCGAAATTAAGTTATATTCATCAAATACATCGAAAATAACTTAAATTCGCTTTATTCATCGAAATTAAGTTATATTCATCAAATACATCGAAAATAACTTAAATTCACTTTATTCATCGAAACTAAGTTATATTCATCAAATACATCGAAAATAACTTAAATTCACTTTATTCATCGAAATTAAGTTACATTCATCAAATACATCGAAAATAACCTAAATTCACTTTATTCATCGAAATTAAGTTATATTCATCAAATACATCGAAAATAACTTAAATTCACTTTATTCATCGAAATTAAGTTACATTCATCAAATACATCGAAAATAACCTAAATTCACTTTATTCATCGAAATTAAGTTATATTCATCGAGTACATCGAAAATAACTTAAGTTCACTTTATTCATCGAAATTAAGTTATATTCATCAAATACATCGAAAATAACCTAAATTCACTTTATTCATCGAAATTAAGTTATATTCATCAAATACATCGAAAATAACTTAAATTCGCTTTATTCATCGAAATTAAGTTATATTCATCAAATACATCGAAAATAACCTAAATTCACTTTATTCATCGAAACTAAGTTACATTCATCAAATACATCGAAAATAACTTAAATTCACTTTATTCATCGAAATTAAGTTACATTCATCAAATACATCGAAAATAACCTAAATTCACTTTATTCATCGAAATTAAGTTATATTCATCAAATACATCGAAAATAACTTAAATTCACTTTATTCATCGAAATTAAGTTACATTCATCAAATACATCGAAAATAACTTAAATTCACTTTATTCATCGAAATTAAGTTATATTCATCGAGTACATCGAAAATAACTTAAATTCGCTTTATTCATCGAAACTAAGTTATATTCATCGAGTACATCGAAAATAACTTAAATTCACTTTATTCATCGAAATTAAGTTATATTCATCGAGTACATCGAAAATAACCTAAATTCACTTTATTCATCGAAATTAAGTTACATTCATCAAATACATCGAAAATAACCTAAATTCACTTTATTCATCGAAATTAAGTTATATTCATCAAATACATCGAAAATAACTTAAGTTCACTCTATTCATCGAAATTAAGTTACATTCATCAAATACATACATCAAAAATAACCTAAATTCACTTTATTCATCGAAATTAAGTTACATTCATCAAATACATCGAAAATAACCTAAATTCACTTTATTCATCGAAATTAAGTTACATTCATCAAATACATCGAAAATAACCTAAATTCACTTTATTCATCGAAATTAAGTTACATTCATCAAATACATCGAAAATAACCTAAATTCACTTTATTCATCGAAATTAAGTTACATTCATCAAATACATCGAAAATAACCTAAATTCACTTTATTCATCGAAATTAAGTTACATTCATCAAATACATCGAAAATAACCTAAATTCACTTTATTCATCGAAATTAAGTTATATTCATCAAATACATCGAAAATAACCTAAATTCACTTTATTCATCGAAATTAAGTTACATTCATCAAATACATCGAAAATAACCTAAATTCACTTTATTCATCGAAATTAAGTTACATTCATCAAATACATCGAAAATAACCTAAATTCACTTTATTCATCGAAATTAATTTACATTCATCAAATACATCGAAAATAACCTAAATTCACTTTATTCATCGAAATTAAGTTACATTCATCAAATACATCGAAAATAACCTAAATTCACTTTATTCATCGAAATTAAGTTACATTCATCAAATACATCGAAAATAACCTAAATTCACTTTATTCATCGAAATTAAGTTATATTCATCGAGTACATCGAAAATAACTTAAATTCGCTTTATTCATCGAAACTAAGTTATATTCATCGAGTACATCGAAAATAACTTAAATTCACTTTATTCATCGAAATTAAGTTACATTCATCAAATACATCGAAAATAACTTAAATTCACTTTATTCATCGAAATTAAGTTACATTCATCAAATACATCGAAAATAACCTAAATTCACTTTATTCATCGAAATTAAGTTATATTCATCGAGTACATCGAAAATAACCTAAATTCACTTTATTCATCGAAATTAAGTTACATTCATCAAATACATCGAAAATAACCTAAATTCACTTTATTCATCGAAATTAAGTTATATTCATCGAGTACATCGAAAATAACTTAAATTCACTTTATTCATCGAAATTAAGTTACATTCATCAAATACATCGAAAATAACCTAAATTCACTTTATTCATCGAAATTAAGTTATATTCATCAAATACATCGAAAATAACCTAAATTCACTTTATTCATCGAAATTAAGTTATATTCATCAAATACATCGAAAATAACTTAAGTTCACTTTATTCATCGAAATTAAGTTATATTCATCAAATACATCGAAAATAACTTAAATTCACTTTATTCATCGAAATTAAGTTACATTCATCAAATACATCGAAAATAACCTAAATTCACTTTATTCATCGAAATTAAGTTATATTCATCGAGTACATCGAAAATAACCTAAATTCACTTTATTCATCGAAATTAAGTTACATTCATCAAATACATCGAAAATAACCTAAATTCACTCTATTCATCGAAATTAAGTTACATTCATCAAATACATCGAAAATAACTTAAATTCACTCTATTCATCGAAATTAAGTTATATTCATCGAGTACATCGAAAATAACTTAAATTCACTTTATTCATCGAAATTAAGTTATATTCATCAAATACATCGAAAATAACTTAAATTCACTTTATTCATCGAAATTAAGTTATATTCAACAAATACATCGAAAATAACTTAAGTTCACTTTATTCATCGAAATTAAGTTATATTCATCAAATACATCGAAAATAACTTAAATTCACTTTATTCATCGAAATTAAGTTACATTCATCAAATACATCGAAAATAACTTAAGTTCACTTTATTCATCGAAATTAAGTTATATTCATCAAATACATCGAAAATAACTTAAATTCGCTTTATTCATCGAAATTAAGTTACATTCATCAAATACATCGAAAATAACTTAAATTCACTTTATTCATCGAAATTAAGTTATATTCATCGAGTACATCGAAAATAACTTAAATTCGCTTTATTCATCGAAACTAAGTTATATTCATCGAGTACATCGAAAATAACTTAAATTCGCTTTATTCATCGAAATTAAGTTATATTCATCGAGTACATCGAAAATAACTTAAGTTCACTTTATTCATCGAAATTAAGTTATATTCATCGAGTATAACATCAGAATCAAATACATCGAAAATAACTTAAATTCACTTTATTCATCGAAATTAAGTTACATTCATCAAATACATCGAAAATAACCTAAATTCACTTTATTCATCGAAATTAAGTTATATTCATCAAATACATCGAAAATAACTTAAATTCACTTTATTCATCGAAATTAAGTTACATTCATCAAATACATCGAAAATAACCTAAATTCACTTTATTCATCGAAATTAAGTTATATTCATCAAATACATCGAAAATAACTTAAATTCACTTTATTCATCGAAATTAAGTTACATTCATCAAATACATCGAAAATAACCTAAATTCACTTTATTCATCGAAATTAAGTTATATTCATCAAATACATCGAAAATAACTTAAATTCGCTTTATTCATCGAAATTAAGTTATATTCATCAAATACATCGAAAATAACTTAAATTCACTTTATTCATCGAAATTAAGTTTCATTCATCAAATACATCGAAAATAACCTAAATTCACTTTATTCATCGAAATTAAGTTATATTCATCGAGTACATCGAAAATAACTTAAATTCACTTTATTCATCGAAATTAAGTTACATTCATCAAATACATCGAAAATAACCTAAATTCACTTTATTCATCGAAATTAAGTTATATTCATCAAATACATCGAAAATAACTTAAATTCGCTTTATTCATCGAAATTAAGTTATATTCATCAAATACATCGAAAATAACTTAAATTCACTTTATTCATCGAAATTAAGTTATATTCATCGAGTACATCGAAAATAACTTAAATTCACTTTATTCATCGAAATTAAGTTATATTCATCAAATACATCGAAAATAACTTAAATTCACTTTATTCATCGAAATTAAGTTATATTCATCAAATACATCGAAAATAACTTAAATTCACTTTATTCATCGAAATTAAGTTATATTCATCAAATACATCGAAAATAACTTAAATTCACTTTATTCATCGAAATTAAGTTATATTCATCAAATACATCGAAAATAACTTAAATTCACTTTATTCATCGAAATTAAGTTACATTCATCAAATACATCGAAAATAACCTAAATTCACTTTATTCATCGAAATTAAGTTACATTCATCAAATACATCGAAAATAACCTAAATTCACTTTATTCATCGAAATTAAGTTACATTCATCAAATACATCGAAAATAACCTAAATTCACTTTATTCATCGAAATTAAGTTACATTCATCAAATACATCGAAAATAACCTAAATTCACTTTATTCATCGAAATTAAGTTACATTCATCAAATACATCGAAAATAACCTAAATTCACTTTATTCATCGAAATTAAGTTACATTCATCAAATACATCGAAAATAACCTAAATTCACTTTATTCATCGAAATTAAGTTATATTCATCAAATACATCGAAAATAACCTAAATTCACTTTATTCATCGAAATTAAGTTATATTCATCAAATACATCGAAAATAACTTAAGTTCACTTTATTCATCGAAATTAAGTTATATTCATCAAATACATCGAAAATAACTTAAATTCACTTTATTCATCGAAATTAAGTTACATTCATCAAATACATCGAAAATAACCTAAATTCACTTTATTCATCGAAACTAAGTTATATTCATCAAATACATCGAAAATAACCTAAATTCACTTTATTCATCGAAATTAAGTTATATTCATCAAATACATCGAAAATAACTTAAATTCACTTTATTCATCGAAATTAAGTTATATTCATCGAGTACATCGAAAATAACTTAAATTCACTTTATTCATCGAAATTAAGTTATATTCATCGAGTACATCGAAAATAACTTAAATTCACTTTATTCATCGAAATTAAGTTACATTCATCAAATACATCGAAAATAACTTAAATTCACTTTATTCATCGAAATTAAGTTATATTCATCAAATACATCGAAAATAACTTAAATTCACTTTATTCATCGAAATTAAGTTACATTCATCAAATACATCGAAAATAACCTAAATTCACTTTATTCATCGAAATTAAGTTATATTCATCGAGTACATCGAAAATAACTTAAATTCACTTTATTCATCGAAATTAAGTTACATTCATCAAATACATCGAAAATAACTTAAGTTCACTTTATTCATCGAAATTAAGTTACATTCATCAAATACATCGAAAATAACCTAAATTCACTTTATTCATCGAAATTAAGTTACATTCATCAAATACATCGAAAATAACCTAAATTCACTTTATTCATCGAAATTAAGTTATATTCATCAAATACATCGAAAATAACCTAAATTCACTTTATTCATCGAAATTAAGTTATATTCATCAAATACATCGAAAATAACTTAAGTTCACTTTATTCATCGAAATTAAGTTATATTCATCAAATATATCGAAAATAACTTAAATTCACTTTATTCATCGAAATTAAGTTACATTCATCAAATACATCGAAAATAACTTAAGTTCACTTTATTCATCGAAATTAAGTTATATTCATCAAATACATCGAAAATAACTTAAATTCACTTTATTCATCGAAATTAAGTTACATTCATCAAATACATCGAAAATAACTTAAATTCACTTTATTCATCGAAATTAAGTTATATTCATCGAGTACATCGAAAATAACCTAAATTATTCACTTTATTCATCGAAATTAAGTTATATTCATCAAATACATCGAAAATAACTTAAGTTCACTTTATTCATCGAAATTAAGTTATATTCATCAAATACATCGAAAATAACCTAAATTCACTTTATTCATCGAAATTAAGTTACATTCATCAAATACATCGAAAATAACCTAAATTCACTTTATTCATCGAAATTAAGTTATATTCATCAAATACATCGAAAATAACTTAAATTCACTTTATTCATCGAAATTAAGTTACATTCATCGAGTACATCGAAAATAACCTAAATTCACTTTATTCATCGAAATTAAGTTATATTCATCAAATACATCGAAAATAACCTAAATTCACTTTATTCATCGAAATTAAGTTATATTCATCGAGTACATCGAAAATAACTTAAATTCACTTTATTCATCGAAATTAAGTTATATTCATCGAGTACATCGAAAATAACTTAAATTCACTTTATTCATCGAAATTAAGTTATATTCATCGAGTACATCGAAAATAACTTAAATTCACTTTATTCATCGAAATTAAGTTATATTCATCGAGTACATCGAAAATAACTTAAATTCACTTTATTCATCGAAATTAAGTTATATTCATCGAGTACATCGAAAATAACTTAAATTCACTTTATTCATCGAAATTAAGTTATATTCATCAAATACATCGAAAATAACTTAAATTCACTTTATTCATCGAAATTAAGTTATATTCATCGAGTACATCGAAAATAACTTAAATTCACTTTATTCATCGAAATTAAGTTACATTCATCAAATACATCGAAAATAACTTAAATTCACTCTATTCATCGAAATTAAGTTACATTCATCAAATACATCGAAAATAACTTAAATTCACTTTATTCATCGAAATTAAGTTATATTCATCGAGTACATCGAAAATAACTTAAATTCGCTTTATTCATCGAAACTAAGTTATATTCATCAAATACATCGAAAATAACTTAAATTCACTTTATTCATCGAAATTAAGTTACATTCATCAAATACATCGAAAATAACTTAAATTCACTTTATTCATCGAAATTAAATTATATTCATCGAGTACATCGAAAATAACTTAAATTCACTTTATTCATCGAAATTAAGTTACATTCATCAAATACATCGAAAATAACCTAAATTCACTTTATTCATCGAAATTAAGTTATATTCATCGAGTACATCGAAAATAACTTAAATTCACTTTATTCATCGAAATTAAGTTACATTCATCAAATACATCGAAAATAACCTAAATTCACTTTATTCATCGAAATTAAGTTATATTCATCAAATACATCGAAAATAACTTAAATTCACTTTATTCATCGAAATTAAGTTATATTCATCAAATACATCGAAAATAACTTAAATTCACTTTATTCATCGAAATTAAGTTACATTCATCAAATACATCGAAAATAACCTAAATTCACTTTATTCATCGAAATTAAGTTACATTCATCAAATACATCGAAAATAACCTAAATTCACTTTATTCATCGAAATTAAGTTACATTCATCAAATACATCGAAAATAACCTAAATTCACTTTATTCATCGAAATTAAGTTACATTCATCAAATACATCGAAAATAACCTAAATTCACTTTATTCATCGAAATTAAGTTACATTCATCAAATACATCGAAAATAACCTAAATTCACTTTATTCATCGAAATTAAGTTACATTCATCAAATACATCAAAAATAACCTAAATTCACTTTATTCATCGAAATTAAGTTATATTCATCAAATACATCGAAAATAACCTAAATTCACTTTATTCATCGAAATTAAGTTATATTCATCAAATACATCGAAAATAACTTAAGTTCACTTTATTCATCGAAATTAAGTTATATTCATCAAATACATCGAAAATAACTTAAATTCACTTTATTCATCGAAATTAAGTTACATTCATCAAATACATCGAAAATAACCTAAATTCACTTTATTCATCGAAACTAAGTTATATTCATCAAATACATCGAAAATAACCTAAATTCACTTTATTCATCGAAATTAAGTTATATTCATCAAATACATCGAAAATAACTTAAATTCACTTTATTCATCGAAATTAAGTTATATTCATCGAGTACATCGAAAATAACTTAAATTCACTTTATTCATCGAAATTAAGTTATATTCATCGAGTACATCGAAAATAACTTAAATTCACTTTATTCATCGAAATTAAGTTACATTCATCAAATACATCGAAAATAACTTAAATTCACTTTATTCATCGAAATTAAGTTATATTCATCAAATACATCGAAAATAACTTAAATTCACTTTATTCATCGAAATTAAGTTACATTCATCAAATACATCGAAAATAACCTAAATTCACTTTATTCATCGAAATTAAGTTATATTCATCGAGTACATCGAAAATAACTTAAATTCACTTTATTCATCGAAATTAAGTTACATTCATCAAATACATCGAAAATAACTTAAGTTCACTTTATTCATCGAAATTAAGTTACATTCATCAAATACATCGAAAATAACCTAAATTCACTTTATTCATCGAAATTAAGTTACATTCATCAAATACATCGAAAATAACCTAAATTCACTTTATTCATCGAAATTAAGTTATATTCATCAAATACATCGAAAATAACCTAAATTCACTTTATTCATCGAAATTAAGTTATATTCATCAAATACATCGAAAATAACTTAAGTTCACTTTATTCATCGAAATTAAGTTATATTCATCAAATACATCGAAAATAACTTAAATTCACTTTATTCATCGAAATTAAGTTACATTCATCAAATACATCGAAAATAACTTAAGTTCACTTTATTCATCGAAATTAAGTTATATTCATCAAATACATCGAAAATAACTTAAATTCACTTTATTCATCGAAATTAAGTTACATTCATCAAATACATCGAAAATAACTTAAATTCACTTTATTCATCGAAATTAAGTTATATTCATCGAGTACATCGAAAATAACCTAAATTATTCACTTTATTCATCGAAATTAAGTTATATTCATCAAATACATCGAAAATAACTTAAGTTCACTTTATTCATCGAAATTAAGTTATATTCATCAAATACATCGAAAATAACCTAAATTCACTTTATTCATCGAAATTAAGTTACATTCATCAAATACATCGAAAATAACCTAAATTCACTTTATTCATCGAAATTAAGTTATATTCATCAAATACATCGAAAATAACTTAAATTCACTTTATTCATCGAAATTAAGTTACATTCATCGAGTACATCGAAAATAACCTAAATTCACTTTATTCATCGAAATTAAGTTATATTCGTCAAATACATCGAAAATAACCTAAATTCACTTTATTCATCGAAATTAAGTTATATTCATCGAGTACATCGAAAATAACTTAAATTCACTTTATTCATCGAAATTAAGTTATATTCATCGAGTACATCGAAAATAACTTAAATTCACTTTATTCATCGAAATTAAGTTATATTCATCGAGTACATCGAAAATAACTTAAATTCACTTTATTCATCGAAATTAAGTTATATTCATCGAGTACATCGAAAATAACTTAAATTCACTTTATTCATCGAAATTAAGTTATATTCATCGAGTACATCGAAAATAACTTAAATTCACTTTATTCATCGAAATTAAGTTATATTCATCAAATACATCGAAAATAACTTAAATTCACTTTATTCATCGAAATTAAGTTATATTCATCGAGTACATCGAAAATAACTTAAATTCACTTTATTCATCGAAATTAAGTTACATTCATCAAATACATCGAAAATAACTTAAATTCACTCTATTCATCGAAATTAAGTTACATTCATCAAATACATCGAAAATAACTTAAATTCACTTTATTCATCGAAATTAAGTTATATTCATCGAGTACATCGAAAATAACTTAAATTCGCTTTATTCATCGAAACTAAGTTATATTCATCAAATACATCGAAAATAACTTAAATTCACTTTATTCATCGAAATTAAGTTACATTCATCAAATACATCGAAAATAACTTAAATTCACTTTATTCATCGAAATTAAATTATATTCATCGAGTACATCGAAAATAACTTAAATTCACTTTATTCATCGAAATTAAGTTACATTCATCAAATACATCGAAAATAACCTAAATTCACTTTATTCATCGAAATTAAGTTATATTCATCGAGTACATCGAAAATAACTTAAATTCACTTTATTCATCGAAATTAAGTTACATTCATCAAATACATCGAAAATAACCTAAATTCACTTTATTCATCGAAATTAAGTTATATTCATCAAATACATCGAAAATAACTTAAATTCACTTTATTCATCGAAATTAAGTTATATTCATCAAATACATCGAAAATAACTTAAGTTCACTTTATTCATCGAAATTAAGTTATATTCATCAAATACATCGAAAATAACTTAAATTCACTTTATTCATCGAAATTAAGTTACATTCATCAAATACATCGAAAATAACTTAAGTTCACTTTATTCATCGAAATTAAGTTATATTCATCAAATACATCGAAAATAACTTAAATTCACTTTATTCATCGAAATTAAGTTACATTCATCAAATACATCGAAAATAACTTAAATTCACTTTATTCATCGAAATTAAGTTATATTCATCGAGTACATCGAAAATAACCTAAATTATTCACTTTATTCATCGAAATTAAGTTATATTCATCAAATACATCGAAAATAACTTAAGTTCACTTTATTCATCGAAATTAAGTTATATTCATCAAATACATCGAAAATAACTTAAGTTCACTTTATTCATCGAAATTAAGTTACATTCATCAAATACATCGAAAATAACCTAAATTCACTTTATTCATCGAAATTAAGTTATATTCATCGAAAATAACCTAAATTCACTTTATTCATCGAAATTAAGTTACATTCATCAAATACATCGAAAATAACTTAAATTCACTTTATTCATCGAAATTAAGTTATATTCATCAAATACATCGAAAATAACTTAAGTTCACTTTATTCATCGAAATTAAGTTATATTCATCAAATACATCGAAAATAACTTAAATTCACTTTATTCATCGAAATTAAGTTACATTCATCAAATACATCGAAAATAACCTAAATTCACTTTATTCATCGAAATTAAGTTATATTCATCGAGTACATCGAAAATAACTTAAATTCGCTTTATTCATCGAAACTAAGTTATATTCATCAAATACATCGAAAATAACTTAAATTCACTTTATTCATCGAAATTAAGTTACATTCATCGAGTACATCGAAAATAACTTAAATTCGCTTTATTCATCGAAACTAAGTTATATTCATCAAATACATCGAAAATATCTTAAATTCACTTTATTCATCGAAATTAAGTTACATTCATCAAATACATCGAAAATAACTTAAATTCACTTTATTCATCGAAATTAAGTTATATTCATCGACTACATCGAAAATAACTTAAATTCACTTTATTCATCGAAATTAAGTTACATTCATCAAATACATCGAAAATAACCTAAATTCACTTTATTCATCGAAATTAAGTTATATTCATCAAATACATCGAAAATAACTTAAGTTCACTTTATTCATCGAAATTAAGTTATATTCATCAAATACATCGAAAATAACTTAAATTCACTTTATTCATCGAAATTAAGTTACATTCATCAAATACATCGAAAATAACTTAAATTCACTTTATTCATCGAAATTAAGTTACATTCATCAAATACATCGAAAATAACCTAAATTCACTTTATTCATCGAAATTAAGTTACATTCATCAAATACATCGAAAATAACTTAAATTCACTTTATTCATCGAAATTAAGTTATATTCATCGAGTACATCGAAAATAACTTAAATTCACTTTATTCATCGAAATTAAGTTACATTCATCAAATACATCGAAAATAACTTAAATTCACTTTATTCATCGAAATTAAGTTATATTCATCAAATACATCGAAAATAACTTAAATTCACTTTATTCATCGAAATTAAGTTATATTCATCAAATACATCGAAAATAACTTAAATTCACTTTATTCATCGAAATTAAGTTACATTCATCAAATACATCGAAAATAACCTAAATTCACTTTATTCATCGAAATTAAGTTATATTCATCGAGTACATCGAAAATAACCTAAATTCACTTTATTCATCGAAATTAAGTTACATTCATCAAATACATCGAAAATAACCTAAATTCACTTTATTCATCGAAATTAAGTTACATTCATCGAGTACATCGAAAATAACCTAAATTCACTTTATTCATCGAAATTAAGTTACATTCATCAAATACATCGAAAATAACCTAAATTCACTTTATTCATCGAAATTAAGTTACATTCATCAAATACATCGAAAATAACCTAAATTCACTTTATTCATCGAAATTAAGTTATATTCATCAAATACATCGAAAATAACTTAAATTCACTTTATTCATCGAAATTAAGTTATATTCATCAAATACATCGAAAATAACCTAAATTCACTTTATTCATCGAAATTAAGTTACATTCATCAAATACATCGAAAATAACCTAAATTCACTTTATTCATCGAAATTAAGTTATATTCATCAAATACATCGAAAATAACCTAAATTCACTTTATTCATCGAAATTAAGTTACATTCATCAAATACATCGAAAATAACCTAAATTCACTTTATTCATCGAAATTAAGTTACATTCATCAAATACATCGAAAATAACCTAAATTCACTTTATTCATCGAAATTAAGTTACATTCATCAAATACATCGAAAATAACTTAAATTCACTTTATTCATCGAAATTAAGTTACATTCATCAAATACATCGAAAATAACCTAAATTCACTTTATTCATCGAAATTAAGTTACATTCATCAAATACATCGAAAATAACTTAAATTCACTTTATTCATCGAAATTAAGTTATATTCATCGAGTACATCGAAAATAACTTAAATTCACTTTATTCATCGAAATTAAGTTACATTCATCAAATACATCGAAAATAACCTAAATTCACTTTATTCATCGAAATTAAGTTATATTCATCAAATACATCGAAAATAACTTAAATTCACTTTATTCATCGAAATTAAGTTATATTCATCAAATACATCGAAAATAACCTAAATTCACTTTATTCATCGAAATTAAGTTACATTCATCAAATACATCGAAAATAACCTAAATTCACTTTATTCATCGAAATTAAGTTACATTCATCAAATACATCGAAAATAACTTAAATTCACTTTATTCATCGAAATTAAGTTACATTCATCAAATACATCGAAAATAACCTAAATTCACTTTATTCATCGAAATTAAGTTACATTCATCAAATACATCGAAAATAACTTAAATTCACTTTATTCATCGAAATTAAGTTATATTCATCGAGTACATCGAAAATAACTTAAATTCACTTTATTCATCGAAATTAAGTTACATTCATCAAATACATCGAAAATAACCTAAATTCACTTTATTCATCGAAATTAAGTTATATTCATCAAATACATCGAAAATAACTTAAATTCACTTTATTCATCGAAATTAAGTTATATTCATCAAATACATCGAAAATAACTTAAATTCACTTTATTCATCGAAATTAAGTTACATTCATCAAATACATCGAAAATAACCTAAATTCACTTTATTCATCGAAATTAAGTTATATTCATCGAGTACATCGAAAATAACCTAAATTCACTTTATTCATCGAAATTAAGTTACATTCATCAAATACATCGAAAATAACCTAAATTCACTTTATTCATCGAAATTAAGTTACATTCATCAAATATGTGGGAAAAAATTGAAAAAAACTTCCCTTGTTCGGTTCTGGATTACGATTTTTTATTTATTATCAAAAACTATCGAAAAACTAGCTCTTTTGTTCTGGAACAATATATCAATCATAATAGCCCTGACAATTCATTAACTCTAAATATAACAAAGTAATTGTAGCACAGTAATTAATGTTGTATATAATACAATAATTCTCAACATACTCCCACCTGAATTAATGACATGGAATTGAATTAATTCATTAAACAATATTTAAACCGTTAAAATAACATAAAGATTACAAATTCAATCGATCTGGGGCCTTAACTTTTCTACCACTACGAGTGTATATAACATTATTTTCAAAGTGTGGTGTTGCTTCAGCCCCGGCTGAGTTCTTCAAGTCTTCAAAATTGTTCGTTTTGTTTATCTCCTTAAACCCTTGCTGAATAATTTCTTCTTCGTGTGGATACGGTGTAAATTTAATTTCTAAAGGTAATACTCTCTGCACCGGACGTAACATAGTTCCAGTCGCCGTTCTCAGCTTGATCAATCGCACTTCTCCTTCTCGTCCTGGTAGTAATTCTTCAACCCTTGCTAAAGGCCACTCAAACCGTTTAAGGTGATTGCTTTCCACCAGTACCATTTCACCGACCTCTATCTTCCTAGGAGAAATCTTTCGACTATGTAAGACTAATTGCCCTAAATATTCCTCTTGGAATCGACGTTTGAGGATCTGTCTCAAGTGCCTCCTGTACTTTAATTTTCTATTAAGATCTCTTGTTTCCACAGCATCTAAATCAACCAATTCAGCCTTTTCTATATCCCTCAAGAACATGTCAGGCGTTAGAGGTGTCAAATCGGAAGGATCCTCTGAGACGTATGTTAAAGGACGAGCATTTAAAACAGCCTCGCATTCATACAGAATCGTCTGCATTTCGTCAAAGTCCAGCGAAGTCTTTCCCAATACTCTACGCAGCAACTGCTTCAATAGCCCTATCAAACGCTCCCACCAACCTCCCCACCAAGGAGCTGTAGGAGGATTGAATTTCCATCTAATTCGGTTTATAGAACTGTGCTGATTAATTTTATTCCAATCCAAACGTTCTAACGCATTTGCCGCTCCAACAAAGTTAGTGCCATTGTCTGTGTAGATGACACTGGGTCTTCCCCATCGACTAATAAATTTTCTTAAACATTGGATAAATCTATCAGTTGATAATGACGAAATCAACTCTAAATGAATGGCTCGATATACTGCACATGTAAATAAACAAATCCAACATTTCTCAGGAGTGCTTCTCCCTTTCACCTTTATAAATATCGGGCCCGCCAAATCTATTCCAACAATTTCGTAAACTTTGGCATCACGCACACGGTCTTCCGGTAATGGTGGTGACTGTACCTGTATTTTCTTGGATCTATACCGAGTGCATACTACACAACTATTTACAACAGATCTCACAGACCGTCGACCGCCAAGAATCCAGAATCGTTTTCGTAGTATTGTCGTTAAGATCTGAGTTCCAGCGTGTGATGAATTGTGATGTACTTCTAGAATTAATCGCTTAACTACTGGATGGTTTGAACTCGGCAAGACAATTGGATAGCAGAAGTCCCTCACATAATCCCCATACGATACTTTCGTCTTCAGTCTTATAAGACCATCTTCCTCAATATATGGACACAGACTTGCTAATTTATCGTCATGAATTCCGTAAAAAGATTCTTTTTGTACTAATCGAAATAATTTCAGTTCAGCTTCCATAATTTCCTCAACATTTAAGCCATCCTACTGTCTTGACTCTGTTGAAGCCAAAGAATTTCTTTTAAATCTCAAAATCCAAGCGATTAGACGTACGATCTGATTGTATCTCGAAAAATATCGGTAATACCAATTTGATTCTTCATTAACACATATCATTACCGCTGATGTTATAGCTTTCTTCTTTTCTTTGAGGATTTCAATTTCATCGTATACTATATTAGATGAGGGCCAACAATCTTTCTGCTGTCGCAACCAACGAGGTCCCTCCCACCATCTAGACTCCAATAATTTTTTCGCACCACATCCTCTTGAAGGAAGATCTGCAGGATTATGTGTACTGGGAATGTACTGCCATACTTTATTAATTGTTAACTCTCTTATTTCTTGAATTCTGTTTCTCACAAAAACATCCCATTGTTCTTCTCGGTTAATCCAAGCTAAAACAGTAGTGGAATCGCTCCAAAATATAACTTCTTCTAGAGTTAAATCTAAGTCTTTAATGATGACAGAATATAACCTTGCGCCAATATTTGCTGCTAATAATTCTAGCCTGGGGATTGTTATTCTTTTATTCTGTTTACTTAATGGCGAAATTCGTGATTTTGCCTGAATTAATTGGACATTCACTACAGTGTCTGTTTCTGTTCTTAAAAACACAGCTGTAGCATATGCTATTTTACTAGCATCGCAGAAAATATGAAGCGAATACTTGGCTAATTCCTCTGAATTCAAAAGCCATCTTGGAAGTTTTAAGCTGTGTGAAGTTGGCCCCCCGAATTGCGAATTTCAAATTTGTACTGGGGGAATCGATTGACCATTTTTTGACCATTATTGACCACCATTTACTTTCGTTTGACCACCCGCCATTTTCGAGAAACAATCAAAACAACTTTGGGGGGCTAACTTCACGCTAGCCCCCCGAGTTTGATATTTCGATAATTTTAAATCGGAAAAGGATTGACCACTTTTTGACCATTATTGACCACCAAAATATGTCGTTTGACCACCCTCCAATTTTACAAAAAAAAAAATTTAATGTATTAGTCACCTGCGAAAGAATTCGAAATGCATCGAGCAGTTTCTCCAAAATTTTAAGCGCCGTTCTCTAACATTTTGTATAATTAACTTGAATGTCTCATTTGAAATTGTTTAAAATTTTTTGACGCGTTTTCAGAGGTGGTCATACGTCAAATTACGTTTCTAACGCCTTTGCGAAGGTGGTCAAACGTTTTCAGCGTTTGACCACTCGTCATTATCAAATTTCACTAGAACAACCGCGAAAAATGATCTAAATTCGTGATGCGTCTCTTTTGAAATTGTAAAAAAAAAAATTGTACGCATTTTGAGAGGTGGTCAAACGTCAAATTACGTTTCTAACGCCTTTGCGAAGGTGGTCAAACGTTTTCAGCGTTTGACCACTCGTCATTATCAAATTTCACTAGAGCAACCGCGAAAAATGATCTAAATTCGTGATGCGTCTCTTTTGAAATTGTAAAAATAAAATTTACGCATTTTGAGAGGTGGTCAAACGTCAAATTACGTTTCTAACGCCTTTGCGAAGGTGGTCAAACGTTTTCAGCGTTTGACCACTCGTCATTATCAAATTTCACTAGAACAACCGCGAAAAATGATCTAACTTCGTGATGCGTCTCTTTTGAAATTGTAAAAAAAAAATTTACGCATTTTGAGAGGTGGTCAAACGTCAAATTACGTTTCTAACGCCTTTGCGAAGGTGGTCAAACGTTTTCAGCGTTTGACCACTCGTCATTATCAAATTTCACTAGAACAACCGCGAAAAATGATCTAAATTCGTGATGCGTCTCTTTTGAAATTGTAAAAAAAAATTGTACGCATTTTGAGAGGTGGTCAAACGTCAAATTACGTTTCTAACGCCTTTGCGAAGGTGGTCAAACGTTTTCAGCGTTTGACCACTCGTCATTATCAAATTTCACTAGAACAACCGCGAAAAATGATCTAAATTCGTGATGCGTCTCTTTTGAAATTGTAAAAAAAAATTTGTAAGCATTTTGAGAGGTGGTCAAACGTCAAATTACGTTTCTAACGCCTTTGCGAAGGTGGTCAAACGTTTTCAGCGTTTGACCACTCGTCATTATCAAATTTCACTAGAACAACCGCGAAAAATGATCTAAATTCGTGATGCGTCTCTTTTGAAATTGTAAAAAAAAAATTTACGCATTTTGAGAGGTGGTCAAACGTCAAATTACGTTTCTAACGCCTTTGCGAAGGTGGTCAAACGTTTTCAGCGTTTGACCACTCGTCATTATCAAATTTCACTAGAACAACCGCGAAAAATGATCTAACTTCGTGATGCGTCTCTTTTGAAATTGTAAAAAAAAATTTGTACGCATTTTGAGAGGTGGTCAAACGTCAAATTACGTTTCTAACGCCTTTGCGAAGGTGGTCAAACGTTTTCAGCGTTTGACCACTCGTCATTATCAAATTTCACTAGAACAACCGCGAAAAATGATCTAAATTCGTGATGCGTCTCTTTTGAAATTGTAAAAAAAAAATTTACGCATTTTGAGAGGTGGTCAAACGTCAAATTACGTTTCTAACGCCTTTGCGAAGGTGGTCAAACGTTTTCAGCGTTTGACCACTCGTCATTATCAAATTTCACTAGAACAACCGCGAAAAATGATCTAACTTCGTGATGCGTCTCTTTTGAAATTGTAAATTTTTTTTACGCATTTTGAGAGGTGGTCAAACGTCAAATTACGTTTCTAACGCCTTTGCGAAGGTGGTCAAACGTTTTCAGCGTTTGACCACTCGTCATTATCAAATTTCACTAGAACAACCGCGAAAAATGATCTAACTTCCTGATGCGTCTCTTTTGAAATTGTAAAAAAAAATTTGTACGCATTTTGAGAGGTGGTCAAACGTCAAATTACGTTTCTAACGCCTTTGCGAAGGTGGTCAAACGTTTTCAGCGTTTGACCACTCGTCATTATCAAATTTCACTAGAACAACCGCGAAAAATGATCTAACTTCGTGATGCGTCTCTTTTGAAATTGTAAATTTTTTTTACGCATTTTGAGAGGTGGTCAAACGTCAAATTACGTTTCTAACGCCTTTGCGAAGGTGGTCAAACGTTTTCAGCGTTTGACCACTCGTCATTATCAAATTTCACTAGAACAACCGCGAAAAATGATCTAACTTCCTGATGCGTCTCTTTTGAAATTGTAAAAAAAAATTTGTACGCATTTTGAGAGGTGGTCAAACGTCAAATTACGTTTCTAACGCCTTTGCGAAGGTGGTCAAACGTTTTCAGAGTTTGACCACTCGTCATTATCAAATTTCACTAGAACAACCGCGAAAAATTATCTAACTTCGTGATGCGTCTCTTTTGAAATTGTAAATTTTTTTTACGCATTTTGAGAGGTGGTCAAACGTCAAATTACGTTTCTAACGCCTTTGCGAAAAAAAAATTTGTACGCATTTTGAGAGGTGGTCAAACGTCAAATTACGTTTCTAACGCCTTTGCGAAGGTGGTCAAACGTTTTCAGCGTTTGACCACTCGTCATTATCAAATTTCACTAGAACAACCGCGAAAAATGATCTAACTTCGTGATGCGTCTCTTTTGAAATTGTAATAAAAAATTTGTACGCATTTTGAGAGGTGGTCAAACGTCAAATTACGTTTCTAACGCCTTTGCGAAGGTGGTCAAACGTTTTCAGCGTTTGACCACTCGTCATTATCAAATTTCACTAGAACAACCGCGAAAAATGATCTAACTTCGTGATGCGTCTCTTTTGAAATTGTAAATTTTTTTTACGCATTTTGAGAGGTGGTCAAACGTGAAATTACGTTTCTAACGCCTTGGCGAAGGTGGTCAAACGTTTTAAACGTTTGACCGCTCGTCATTATCGAATTTCACTGAAGAACGACCTCGAAAAATGATCTAAGTGCGTGATACGTCTCATTTGAAATTGTATGTGTATCGCTGTATCAAGTGGAAATTGCTCAGTAGATTTATCTTTAAGAAACCCTGGAAAACTTGCTCACTCTAGGTGGCTTACATTAGCAAACCGTATACTTAGATTGAATGTAGCAACTGCAAATTTAAGTGATAACCTTAAGGCGCTGGCTGAGTACATTGTGAAAGTGTATGTACCTGTGTGATTTAACATTAAGTTAAAACCTTCATGTACTTATGGTACTAAGGGCCTGTGCAAATACTATGACTAAAATTTAGTGTCGATAATACAGTATTTAGTCTTTTGGCGAGCAGACTAAATTTTTTGACAGTTGACTAAATTGAATTTGAATTTGTTTGAAAATAATGACAACATTCGATTACCTGGTCGTCATGGCTGTTGAATTTAATCATCAAAAGCATTCACACAGCAATTCCCTACATTAACGACAAAAACTGCAAAATTTAGTTTAGTCATCAAATTAGTTACTACTCGCACAGGCCCTAAACATCTATTTCAGCTTATCTCATATTAACGCTCTATTATCTCTCTGATGATTTCAAGAACGTTAGAGACTCCGTTATTCAAAGAAATGGCTACTTTGCTGCTGCCGAAAATCTCCTTTTGTCCATGCTATGTGATGTGCGGAAAAATGTAAGAGAACTTGGTTTACGAGGTGTTTTAAAAGCAAGAACAAAAAGTAGAGGAGGAGTCAGGAAGTTTAAAGTTCCACAGATAAACTTTGATGCAAAGGATTACATCGACATGATCTCATGGTCTGAAAATGACCTAACTGAACCCGCCTTAGTAAACTATGTTTCCAGTGACTCTCTCAAAGATTTTATACGGAAGACATCTGAAGCTCAACCAAATAGTAAAGCGGTCCCGCATATCGACTTTCCCCGGCTTCCTTGTCACACGCAAGCAGTGGAACGAGTTGTGAAACTGGTCACCAAACGGCTCAAAATGTCTGTGGTTCAATCGCAAGAGAAGGATATATAAGACCAAAAATTGACTCACGTAAGAACTTGCCAAAATTTGATACAAAAAAATAGTTTAATGTGTGAAGTAGAAACAAACATTTTGCAGCTATAGCATTTTTAATGATTAAGAGTTTTTTAAATTATAAAAAAGGAACTTTCTATGTCTTTTATAAGTGTATTATGATACGTTTTTAAGTGTGCTCTAATAAAATAAAATATATATTATTGGATAAAAAAATAATAAAAAATAATTCATCAAGGTACATAGTATATGTTTTTTTAAATTTTTAAAACTTTTTTACAAACTTATGCTCTTTGCGGCACCTCAAGATGTTGTAGTATAGCAACAAAAAAATTTTTCTTCCTTTTGAACTTAAAAGGCAATATTTCCCCACTATTACAAAACAAAACACCTGCATACATAATACGATTTTGTATCTGATTGGTGAATCAGTTACAACTTTCTTCATACAACCCTGGTGTAAATGATGGTAGACGCCTTAACCTTTTTATTCTCCCAGTGTTGCAGTTTCTGTAGCTCTTTGCACAAATCATCATGAATTTCCCAAGAATTGGTCACTCGGCGACAGTAGGCTAAGTAATGACCTAAGGTGTTTCCGGCAGGTGCTTCTTTAAATACAGCGATCCCGTTCAAAATGTACTTCTTTCCTTTCAAAATGACAGTTTTTGGTACCTCCGCTAAAGTGATGAAATCTTTTGCTTCTGGATGGAATTGGATATGAAACAATTTTGTCAACGCAAATTCAAGGTCAAAAATGACATTGTTGCCGGGTTGGATATCTATTTTGCATTGATCTTCACAAGTTGTGCATGTCGTCGTTTTGTTGGTGAAATATCCCGCAAGAAATCGCGGAAATCCTTTGGAAAATCCTTTTGTCAGAATTTCTTGTGGATCAACGTCTATCGATATTTCTGTTGTAGTTGTAGCATTGCATTTGGTGCAGTTGGTAGTCTTCGTCACGCTGGGCATATCAATAAATAAGCGTCCGATTAATGACGTTATATTGGCAGCGCAATCTATAACGTTGTTCTGTTCTTTGTAGAGCCTATCTAATATGCATCCCCTCTCAGCATACACATTCTTGGACGGTCCGTTTTTTGCATAGTTTCTCAATAGAGACAAGGTCAGATCGTTTTCCGAGAAGCTATCAACGTAATTTTTGTAGTCTTCATTGTCGATGTATGCTGTTGTCAAAATTTCCACAACCGTGTCGAATGGACATGTGTTTTTTAACTGCACCAGTCGATTACCCATTTTTATGGGTCCAAGACATATTCCATTGCGCAGAATCGCATTTTTCTGACGCCGCAATGGACGGTTATGAATTATTTCAATTTCCGAACAAGCCGTCAAGTACTTTCCCCGTGATTTTTGCTTCGGAATTTCTGGGTGCATGTTTTGAATAGTATTAGTGTTGTGATTTGAGTTCTCTATGACTTTTAGTGGTATTCTGTGAATGGCTTCCCTGATACCAGACGATTGGCGTTTTCTCGTAATTTCTGGATTGGTTTTCTTCTCTTCTTTTAACGGACCCCGAAGCATTTTTTCATGTACAATGATCTTTTTGGATACATTTTGGCCCTTCCAATTTTCTTCTTCGAAAAGGTGTTCATTTCCTTCTGGATCCGTGTTGTCCAATGCATTTTCTTCCAAGCTGCTCACTAAGTCGCAATTGAAATCGGTACTGTCCAGTTCAGTTTTCTCCAAGTCGGTGCTATTTAATGTCCAGTTTCCATCAAATGTGGTCAAGAGCTCTTTCTTCAATAGCTTTTCTTCCGCAGTCGATGTTTCATCTTCCTTTTGGGATCGCAGCTTCTTGACGATGTTCTGCAGCGGTTCTGCATTCGCGCGTTTAATAGCAGCTTTTTCATATTTACATGAAGCTTCAATTGACCGCATGTGTTTAACAAAAAATTTGTCAGCACGAATGGGGCCATTAAAGTTAGCCAGGTCATTGTTCTTCAAATTTTTGAAGTACGCTTCAACGATTGCCGATGTACCTACATCATTTGTCGAATTGAATTTATCTTTCATAATATTAGTCCAGAGTGGGAAGAACAGGGCCAATTTTAGTAAGGGATCTACCAGTCCCGGCAAATAATACGGATTGGGCCTATCAAAATTTCGACACAATTTTGCATCGTCTTCAGCGTCAAGACGTATGGCCTCAACGAACTTCTTGACTTCATCTCCAACATCAGACGGCTCCTCAACAGCAATAGGTCTTTCTTCTTCTTCTTCATGGTGTTCATATTCCTCTCCAGCGTATGTGAATGTTCGTATTCTTTCTAAAAGATACATTTCCCGCTCTTGACTGATGATGTTGTTTCCTACTTCATCATTTCCATCACACTCACTCAATGCGACAACCAATATTGCCGAAAAAAGTTTCTTGAACTCCGTTATTTCTTCACAGGTAGTCATTACACCAATCGATCTTACGTAGAAATCTTTTACTCTACCCGGTTTCCCCTCAAAAACTTTTTTTCGGCAAATCAGTTTTATGAAGTGCGCGATGTCGAGGCGAACGTAACATTGTGGTACGTGTGATATCATCTCCCCATAAGCCCATCTGAAACAGTCTGTGATGTAGACTTTGAGGCGGCAGCCGTTGAAGCTGAGGTTGACAGCATTGAGTAGGGCCAGTGAAAAGTCGCACACAGCTTCAGGAGGAACCCGATCTGCCAATTTCAAGAATACATTCAACCAGTACCCTATACTAGCTGTATCGTGTTTGCCAGAGAGCATTTGGAAGATCGGCGTTAGTTCTTTTTCTCCACTCATAACAACTTGATACAAATAAATATACCGGGATTCTCCATTTGGTTTCTTGACGGACTTTACCACCCCGCCGGTTGCATCTATTGCGACTTTTTTAATTTTCTTGATTTGTTCTTTATACAGTGCAATTTGCATGGGAGAGGAGTAGATACAGTAGAACCCATCCAAACCTATTTCTGAAATATACCCAGCAAATTCTCCACTGTACTTCATTTGGTACAACGAGTCAATCATATTTAGCCCTTCTTGAACGCCCAGGTCGTGATTGTTGACTTCCTCTCGTAGTTTTCTTAACGTGGCAGCATTCGGAACATGACTGGGTTCTGGATCCCCAAACTCCATGGACTGTATAGCTTCTTTACGCCATGCCGATGCCTTTTTTGTCAGAAGTTCTCTTCCTACATGAAATCGCGCCGATCCTGTCAATTGACGTTTTCCATAATGAGGTATGCCCCGCGTATCTGCAACTATCACTGCTATGCTGATTCCAGTTCCCGGTTTGGGTTCGTTCAAGCAGTGTCCTTCAAAATCAGAATTACATTCATTACATTTCCCATTGATTCGCAACCAAACACCGCCATTGCTTATTTTAGCTCGCTTAAAACTGTATGCACAGGGAATCTTTGTTTTTTTATAGAGATGTTTTGATAATATGTCGGTCCAAGGCTCCTGAAGACACTCATAGGAACGCAATCCCGTTCTTTCTTTATAAGTTTTTTCCATCGGAGCAATCGTCTTCCATGTTTCGTAGTCCAAATCTATTGCGACATATAGGGTAGGAAGCGGCCCTTTTTTCTTCTCTGCGACGACAACGTAGTCAGGATCAGTAACGCTGCTGTTGTTTTTTGATGAATCCAATGTGGTGTTGTTTATCTCATTTGGAACTTCGATGATTGCACAACGCTTCTTAACTTCGAGCAGGATGTTGTTCCGATTTATCCTAACATAGAGATTCAATGTTTTTGGACTGATTTTGTTGTCTAAATCTGCGCAAACCTCCTTCCAAACTTTATCGCCTCTCGTTTTGATAGTGCCAATCTCATCCTTAAAAATATTAACGGCACAAAGCGCCGTGACAATTTCTTCAACGGAAAGTGGTGATATTGCGGGCATACTGCTAGATATTTGCTATATACAAACTATGTACAAAATGAGACCTGACTATTTACATATTATTATTATTAAAAATACGCGGGCTAAAGGATTGAATACCTTTTCTTTTCAAAATTGAGATAAGACACCATTCGCCTACGGCTTTTAGTATATTTAATACAAAATATAGGTACTAAATATATAGGATTCTGCTTCACCAACAAAATTTGAAATTGAATTTTTCAATGTTGTTATTCAAAGGTCCAACTCTTATTATAAAGCACAATCTGAAAAAGCATACCCAATTTCAGTAACATTTATAAAAAAAAGTGAAAAATTTTGAATTTAAAAATGCTGTTCGTAATCTTATGTTAATAAGAGTTTTCGTGGAAAATATGTACCTTCGATTACAATCGCTGCCCTGCTGCTCTTATTCAACAGGAAATATGCCTGCACGAAAATAACCTATAAATAAATAATTATATAAACCATAAACATGCTTCAAATATGCGGCAATATTCAATATGAAAACCATACTTACGATGAAAAACGATGGAAAACTGTATATGCGGCAACAGGACACATATGAATTATACGATTTTTATAATCCCTGCAAACAATTTCTTGGAAGCTCGCTTTCTCGGCCTATTCTTGATTCGAAAACTGCTTGAGAATTGCTTTCGAAAGATACGAGAAATAGATTCAAAGCGCAAAATAACAGCTTTCCTGCGGCTGTGGAGAACTTGCAATTTATGAATGAAAATGCAGCTGTGTGAACTTGGAACCCGACTTTAAAAAAGAAATGAAAAACAAAAATTGCTTTTTATACTACAAACGACGTAGATGATTGTAGTAAAATTTTTGAAGTTATACTTCTTTAGGCGCGTTTTGAAAATATTATGAGAGTGAATTTTGAATTAATTCGCAACGCAACGCAACACAGCGTCACACAGGAAAGCGCAACTCAGGATTCAGGAAGCTTTACATGGAGGATATGGGCGAAGGGGTGGAGGCAATGGAGGGCAAGTATTTCAACTCCCATTCTTTATGCGCGTTGGATTATCATTATTAAGGCCCAAACAGATTAGCGCGTCGTGGCCGCCTGAACGAGAATTTTCTATGCATTTAATTTGTCCGCGCCGCCTGCTGAGAAATTAAATGTATAAGAAATTCTCTCACAGGCAGCCGCCGTCTTCTGCGCCGCGCTAATCTGTTTGGGCCTTTATATGCATATGAAAATTCGTCTCCGTTCATGATGTCGATGGGTGTGAATCTGGCCAAAATAATAATAAAGCTATATATGGAAACTGTATAATAACAAGCGATAGTTAATTAAACATTAGTAATACCGTAAATAAATTATTAACTGTATTTACTAATGTTTTTGAATGGTTAAAGCTTAATATAATTTAATATACATATGTAATAAGAAATTAGTTTGAAATATTTACTGTTATTATTTGGAAAAATAAAACAATGAAAAATATATGAAATATGCATAACTTTATATGTATATAGGAATGAATATGTCATGTATGTACAGTGGCTCTTAAAATTATTGGCACGCCCATGTAATTTTGGGATTTTCCGAAAGTATATATATAGATTTTCGAGGGATATCGAATCAGACCACTATTTGCGGGTCCCTTTTCGTCCCTCTGCCTAGAGTCATCTTATTGGGGTTGCAGTGGGTTGTCCCATTGCTCCCTTGCTTCGACTCCCCTAGTTATCGCAAGCAGCTGATTGAAGGGAGTCTGCCTCATGTCCTCCATCCAATGGAGTCCATTTATGGCCGCCCTTTTTCTCGCCACCGCCGGACAGTGACACACTATGTGTGTGGCCGTTTCAGGTTCCTCCAGGCACATCCGACAGGTGTCATCCTCCAGAATTCCCATTCTTTTTAGGTGATACCTGAAACATCCGTGTCCTGTAATCAGTGCCACCAACCATCTGAGGGTTCTCCTTTGCATATGCAGGATCCTTCTTCTGGCTGCGGTAATCGGCAACGTAAGCACCATCTTAGCCTGCCTACACGTGGTCATAGCGTCCCACCGTCTCCGGTGTTCCTCAGCGACCCATTTCTCGATGTAGTTCCTTACCAACCCTCTGCCAATGGCAGAGTATGGCTCCGGTCCCCATAACTCCGAGGTTGACCCCTGTTTTGCCAGGTTGTCAGCCTTTTCGTTCCCATCGATGCATGTATGTCCTCTAACCCAAGCTAGCGTCACGTTGTTTTGTTGCGCACACCTGTTCAGTTTTTGGACACATTCCAACGCCAGAGACGCATTAATCTCTGTCTGATTCATGCGCTTAATCACAGCCTGATTATCCAGTGCTATAAGGATACTTCTTCCCTGCACCTGACCCTCATTTATGTGATCCAGCGCGTGCAGCAGAGCAAGCATTTCCGCCTGGTAGACTGAGGTGTAATTCCCCAAAACCAGAGAGCAGGTCAGATTTAAGTCCTCTGAGAAGACTCCCGCACCTGCTCTGCCGTCAATCATGGATCTGTCCGTGAAGATATATATGTTCTCCGGTGTCCCTTCCGGGAGCGTTCCGTTCCCTATGAGGGTTTTATGATACCTTTCGGTCACCCTCATTTTTGTGATCCCTTCCATGGGCATCATGAGCTCCCTAATCCCTTTAATGCGATCCAGGATCTTCATGTGCCCATATAAGGTTCCTGACGCCTGCCATGCGGCTCCGAATCGCTGAGGCTGCCGCAGTCTTCATCACCTGGAGATCTAACGGCAGCAGACGCATCACGAAGTTAGATCATTTTTCGCGGTTGTTCTAGTGAAATTTGATAATGACGAGTGGTCAAACGCTGAAAACGTTTGACCACCTTCGCAAAGGCGTTAGAAACGTAATTTGACGTTTGACCACCTCTCAAAATGCGTAAAATTTTTTTTTACAATTTCAAAAGATACGCATCACGAAGTTAGATCATTTTTCGCGGTTGTTCTAGTGAAATTTGATAATGACGAGTGGTCAAACGCTGAAAACGTTTGACCACCTTCGCAAAGGCGTTAGAAACGTAATTTGACGTTTGACCACCTCTCAAAATGCGTACAAATTTTTTTTTACAATTTCAAAAGATACGCATCACGAAGTTAGATCATTTTTCGCGGTTGTTCTAGTGAAATTTGATAATGACGAGTGGTCAAACGCTGAAAACGTTTGACCACCTTCGCAAAGGCGTTAGAAACGTAATTTGACGTTTGACCACCTCTCAAAATGCGTAAAAAAAATTTACAATTTCAAAAGAGACGCATCACGAAGTTAGATAATTTTTCGCGGTTGTTCTAGTGAAATTTGATAATGACGAGTGGTCAAACGCTGAAAACGTTTGACCACCTTCGCAAAGGCGTTAGAAACGTAATTTGACGTTTGACCACCTCTCAAAATGCGTAAAAAAAATTTACAATTTCAAAAGAGACGCATCACGAAGTTAGATAATTTTTCGCGGTTGTTCTAGTGAAATTTGATAATGACGAGTGGTCAAACGCTGAAAACGTTTGACCACCTTCGCAAAGGCGTTAGAAACGTAATTTGACGTTTGACCACCTCTCAAAATGCGTAAATTTTTTTTTACAATTTCAAAAGAGACGCATCACGAAGTTAGATCATTTTTCGCGGTTGTTCTAGTGAAATTTGATAATGACGAGTGGTCAAACGCTGAAAACGTTTGACCACCTTCGCAAAGGCGTTAGAAACGTAATTTGACGTTTGACCACCTCTCAAAATGCGTAAATTTTTTTTTACAATTTCAAAAGAGACGCATCACGAATTTAGATCATTTTTCGCGGTTGTTCTAGTGAAATTTGATAATGACGAGTGGTCAAACGCTGAAAACGTTTGACCACCTTCGCAAAGGCGTTAGAAACGTAATTTGACGTTTGACCACCTCTCAAAATGCGTACAAATTTTTTTTTACAATTTCAAAAGAGACGCATCACGAATTTAGATCATTTTTCGCGGTTGTTCTAGTGAAATTTGATAATGACGAGTGGTCAAACGCTGAAAACGTTTGACCACCTTCGCAAAGGCGTTAGAAACGTAATTTGACGTTTGACCACCTCCCAAAATGCGTAAATTTTTTTTTACAATTTCAAAAGAGACGCATCACGAAGTTAGATCATTTTTCGCGGTTGTTCTAGTGAAATTTGATAATGACGAGTGGTCAAACGCTGAAAACGTTTGACCACCTTCGCAAAGGCGTTAGAAACGTAATTTGACGTTTGACCACCTCTCAAAATGCGTAAATTTTTTTTTACAATTTCAAAAGATACGCATCACGAAGTTAGATCATTTTTCGCGGTTGTTCTAGTGAAATTTGATAATGACGGGTGGTCAAACGCTGAAAACGTTTGACCACCTTCACAAAGGCGTTAGAAACGTAATTTGACGTTTGACCACCTCTCAAAATGCGTAAAATTTTTTTTTTACAATTTCAAAAGAGACGCATCACGAAGTTAGATCATTTTTCGCGGTTGTTCTAGTGAAATTTGATAATGACGAGTGGTCAAACGCTGAAAACGTTTCACCACCTTCGCAAAGGCGTTAGAAACGTAATTTGACGTTTGACCACCTCTCAAAATGCGTAAAAAAAATTTTTACAATTTCAAATGAGACATTCAAGTTAATTATACAAAATGTTAGAGAACGGCGCTTAAAATTTTGGAGAAACTGCTCGATGCATTTCGAATTCTTTCGCAGGTGACTAATACATTAAATTTTTTTTTTGTAAAATTGGAGGGTGGTCAAACGACATATTTTGGTGGTCAATAATGGTCAAAAAGTGGTCAATCCTTTTCCGATTTAAAATTATCGAAATATCAAACTCGGGGGGCTAGCGTGAAGTTAGCCCCCCAAAGTTGTTTTGATTGTTTCTCGAAAATGGCGGGTGGTCAAACGAAAGTAAATGGTGGTCAATAATGGTCAAAAAATGGTCAATCGATTCCCCCAGTACAAATTTGAAATTCGCAATTCGGGGGGCCAACTTCACACAGCTGAAGTTTTATCTTCTGTAAGTAAATAAGTTCTTGTTGCCAAAGCAAAAACGATTTTCTAGTGTCATCATCTACTTCTTGATCCCAATTTAATTTTAGAGACCAAATTTTCTGCAATAATGATTTAGGCAGTAACATCACCGGACAAGTAACTCCAATGGGGTCGAAAACTCTATGTGCCGCAGACAATATCGTTCTCTTAGTTACTTCAACTGCTGAACCACAAGATAAATTATAATTTGATAAATTTACCTCTATCGTATCGCAATATCTGTCCCAAAGTAGTCCTAATACATTTGTGCAGTCGGTTGCACAAGCGTTACTGACTTCTGGATAGGAATACTCCCAGCCTCGTAACTCGAACTTACCCTCGGCCATCATAGATGTTGCTTCGCTGATGAATTTTTTAAGTTCAATCCCGTCTTTTACACTTGTTACGCAATTATCGACATAGAAACTATTCCTTAATTTTTCCACCAAAATGACATCATAGGGTTTAGTACCGTTCGCACACTCTTTTAGAATGTTCCCTAAATGATATTGGATAACCGAACCAAGAAGGAAGGGACTGCACGAAACACCGAATACTACCCTTCTATGTCGATATGTTGTTAACTGCTTTTGCTCATCGTACCATAAAAATCTTAAAAAGTCTCTGTCTCTTTTTAATAAACCAATCTGGAGAAAAGCTTTTTTTATGTCAGAAATGACTCCAATTTTACCCAATCTGAAACGAAGTAAACTTGATGGTATTAGTTCGATTAAGTTAACACCCTTTTCAACACAATTGTTGAGACTTGCACAGTTTCTCTCTTTAGCGGATGCATCAAAGACGGGGCGGATTTTAGTCGTACTATGTTGCTTTATAATAGCACGATGCGGAAGGTAATGAGCAGTTTTAGTTAACTCTTCTTCAGGAACTTTCTCGATTATTCCTTCCTCTATCCCTTGTTTAAAAACTCCGTCATATTCATTATAGATGCCGTCAAGTTGTAATTTTCTTTTAGTAGATTCTAATCTCTTCAGCGCAATGTTATAATTACTATTTAAAGGCGGATGGTCCTCTAACCACGGAAGGTGAACCAAGTATCTCCCATCATCACTCAATGTCACCGTCTTCTGAAAATGAAGTTGAGCTTCAATTGCTAACTCCTGTTTCTTCTTCTTGTCAGTCGGATCCGCAATGCCCAAAACATCTAATGTCCATAAGTCCGCTATGCTAACTTCTTTTGATAACATAGTAATAACTGTCATCGTTACATTATTTTGCTTAGATGGTTCCGCAACCGAGCCCATCACTGTCCAGCCCAATTTAGTTTCCAACGCCACTAAACCGCAAGCGAGGGGATGCAGCCTTCCAGTAAACAATCTACCCGCTATATTTGCACCAATCAAAATCTCGATAGGTCTATCTTCAAAGTCATCAAATTGAATATTGTATTTTTGAAGTTCCTCTAACCACGGACAATCTGTAACTGGAGGAATCCTTCCGCAAATAATCATCTGCTCCAAAACCTCGAAGCTGCAAGAAAAACTGTCATTAATATGGCTCACCTTAATATTATACACATTATGTTCGACGATATTTGTGTTTAAACCGCCAAATAACGAATGCCGTATTTTTTCTTTCCTGACAGCCTTATAACACATTTCGGCTGCCAAGCTACTTAACAAATATGACCGATGTGATCCGGTATCGATTATAGCTCTTGTTGTGCGTGTTTCACCACTCTTTTTTATTAATTTGACCAGGAATGTTTGCAGCATCACAGCACCTGGGCTGTCTAAATTAGCTAAAACTTTGTCGTTCTCTTCAGGCGATCCACCGCTTACTTTTGCAATTTTACTCATTGCCATTGAGCTGTCACAAATTATCGTATTATGTTTTTTATTACACAGCAAGCATTTAAATCTGCTTCGGCATTTAGCAGCTCGGTGGCCTACCTTTAAACAGTTATAGCAACATTGTTTCTTGGCCAAAATAGCTTTCCTTTCTTCTAGAGGCATCCTTTTAACTTTAGTACATTCAGTGTTGCTGTGAGAATTCCCACAGAACACACAGCCTGAATCCATGACAGTTGTGAGCAATCCAGCTGCCGAGGGCAGAATTTTACCTTGAAGTAAATATTTTTGCTGGCAATCTTTTCTTTTTTCGGAAGCTTTCGTGATACCGAATCCTGATAATGCTAAAGATATTTTTTGCTCATTTTCGAGTTCTCTCCTCAGGAAACTCATCAATCGCTCTAGTCGGTTTTTTGAAGAATATTCGCTCAGTGAAGCACTAGTATCGTGTTCGGCAATACTTCGACCATAATTACTTCTTTGCCACGTGCGCAACACTTCCTCAGGTAGACATGACTCCACCAATGGCATCAACATCGAAGCACACTTCTCCGTAGTGACCTGCAATGCTTCTAGCGCTCTTAGTTGACTCTCTATGCTGTCGTATAAGGCCGACAAAGAAATTGCTTCTGAAGCCATTGAATTTTTCAAAACAAGCCCTAATAGTTCTCGGACATACACCTCAACTAAAAGATCTTCTCTACCATATCTGTCTTGTAAACATTGTAGAGCTTGGGGGTAATTTTGGCTTGTTGCTGGAAAGCTTTCAACTAGGTTTCTCGCCCTTGACCCAGGTACTGTTGCCTGAATTAAATACTGAAATTTGTCTGCACTATCTATTAGAATGTCTTCGTGGATCTTTCTAAACTGAGCCCAAAACGGTAGCCGCTCCTTGAGCTCACCACTAAATTTCTTCAGCTCAAGCTGCGGCAATCTGAAAGATCGTCTACTCTCTTGTTGTCCAATGGCTTGTGTAGATAAATCTTGGCTGATAGCCTCCACCTGTAGTTGCCTATCCAATGTGTCTACTTTTGCCCTCATCAAGTTATATTTGAGCTCGTATCCGTCACTCGTCTCGATTTCTTTCTCTAGGAAGTCTTGTTGAATGTTTTCGTCCTTCAATAATTCTCCATAAATTTGATGATTTAATTCTCTTAACTCATCTCGTTTTCTCTCAATGATCTCCATTTGACTCTTGATTTCCGAGGGATCCTTTTCTTCCTTTTTTAAAACTTGATCCAGTTTTTCTATGGCCTTCGTAAACGTGGCTCTTAGTGCAGCGCGTGCCTTTTTATCCATTTTCGTAATCCCGGTCTTGTTCACGGTCGCCAATTGTGGGAAAAAATTGAAAAAAACTTCCCTTGTTCGGTTCTGGATTACGATTTTTTATTTATTATCAAAAACTATTGAAAAACTAGCTCTTTTGTTCTGGAACAATATATCAATCATAATAGCCCTGACAATTCATTAACTCTAAATATAACAAAGTAATTGTAGCACAGTAATTAATGTTGTATATAATACAATAATTCTCAACAAATACATCGAAAATAACCTAAATTCACTTTATTCATCGAAATTAAGTTATATTCATCAAATACATCGAAAATAACTTAAATTCACTTTATTCATCGAAATTAAGTTATATTCATCAAATACATCGAAAATAACTTAAATTCACTTTATTCATCGAAATTAAGTTACATTCATCAAATACATCGAAAATAACCTAAATTCACTTTATTCATCGAAATTAAGTTATATTCATCAAATACATCGAAAATAACCTAAATTCACTTTATTCATCGAAATTAAGTTACATTCATCAAATACATCGAAAATAACCTAAATTCACTTTATTCATCGAAATTAAGTTACATTCATCAAATACATCGAAAATAACCTAAATTCACTTTATTCATCGAAATTAAGTTACATTCATCAAATACATCGAAAATAACCTAAATTCACTTTATTCATCGAAATTAAGTTATATTCATCGAGTACATCGAAAATAACTTAAATTCGCTTTATTCATCGAAACTAAGTTATATTCATCAAATACATCGAAAATAACTTAAGTTCACTTTATTCATCGAAATTAAGTTATATTCATCAAATACATCGAAAATAACTTAAATTCACTTTATTCATCGAAATTAAGTTACATTCATCAAATACATCGAAAATAACCTAAATTCACTTTATTCATCGAAATTAAGTTATATTCATCGAGTACATCGAAAATAACCTAAATTCACTTTATTCATCGAAATTAAGTTACATTCATCAAATACATCGAAAATAACCTAAATTCACTTTATTCATCGAAATTAAGTTATATTCATCAAATACATCGAAAATAACTTAAGTTCACTCTATTCATCGAAATTAAGTTACATTCATCAAATACATCGAAAATAACCTAAATTCACTTTATTCATCGAAATTAAGTTATATTCATTGAGTACATCGAAAATAACTTAAATTCACTTTATTCATCGAAATTAAGTTACATTCATCGAGTACATCGAAAATAACTTAAATTCGCTTTATTCATCGAAACTAAGTTATATTCATCAAATACATCGAAAATAACTTAAATTCACTTTATTCATCGAAATTAAGTTACATTCATCAAATACATCGAAAATAACCTAAATTCACTTTATTCATCGAAATTAAGTTATATTCAGCAAATACATCGAAAATAACTTAAATTCACTTTATTCATCGAAATTAAGTTATATTCATCAAATACATCGAAAATAACCTAAATTCACTTTATTCATCGAAATTAAGTTACATTCATCAAATACATCGAAAATAACCTAAATTCACTTTATTCATCGAAATTAAGTTATATTCATCGAGTACATCGAAAATAACCTAAATTCACTTTATTCATCGAAATTAAGTTACATTCATCAAATACATCGAAAATAACCTAAATTCACTTTATTCATCGAAATTAAGTTATATTCATCGAGTACATCGAAAATAACTTAAATTCGCTTTATTCATCGAAATTAAGTTATATTCATCAAATACATCGAAAATAACTTAAATTCGCTTTATTCATCGAAACTAAGTTATATTCATCGAGTACATCGAAAATAACTTAAATTCACTTTATTCATCGAAATTAAGTTACATTCATCAAATACATCGAAAATAACTTAAATTCACTTTATTCATCGAAATTAAGTTACATTCATCAAATACATCGAAAATAACTTAAGTTCACTCTATTCATCGAAATTAAGTTACATTCATCAAATACATCGAAAATAACCTAAATTCACTTTATTCATCGAAATTAAGTTACATTCATCAAATACATCGAAAATAACCTAAATTCGCTTTATTCATCGAAATTAAGTTATATTCATCAAATACATCGAAAATAACTTAAGTTCACTTTATTCATCGAAATTAAGTTATATTCATCAAATACATCGAAAATAACTTAAATTCGCTTTATTCATCGAAATTAAGTTATATTCATCAAATACATCGAAAATAACCTAAATTCACTTTATTCATCGAAATTAAGTTACATTCATCAAATACATCGAAAATAACCTAAATTCACTTTATTCATCGAAATTAAGTTATATTCATCAAATACATCGAAAATAACCTAAATTCACTTTATTCATCGAAATTAAGTTATATTCATCGAGTACATCGAAAATAACTTAAGTTCACTTTATTCATCGAAATTAAGTTATATTCATCGAGTACATCGAAAATAACCTAAATTCACTCTATTCATCGAAATTAAGTTATATTCATCAAATACCTCGAAAATAACCTAAATTCACTTTATTCATCGAAATTAAGTTACATTCATCAAATACATCGAAAATAACCTAAATTCGCTTTATTCATCGAAATTAAGTTATATTCATCGAGTACATCGAAAATAACTTAACCTTTAACTGGTGACGTGCGGTCTCACAGGCCGAGCAGCGCAAGCGAAACTTCATATCACCCCCTTCCCCGCACTTTCCGTGTACTGGTGACGGAATTAAGTGAATTTAAGTTATTTTCGATATATTCGATGAAGCTACTCAGGCGCTCAAACACGGAAAGTGCGGGGAAGGGGGTGATATGAAGTTTCGCTTGCGCTGCTCGGCCTGTGAGACAGCACGTCACCAGTTAAAGGTTAAGTTCACTTTATTCATCGAAATTAAGTTATATTCATCGAGTACATCGAAAATAACCTAAATTCACTCTATTCATCGAAATTAAGTTATATTCATCAAATACATCGAAAATAACTTAAATTCACTTTATTCATCGAAATTAAGTTATATTCATCGACTACATCGAAAATAACTTAAATTCACTTTATTCATCGAAATTAAGTTACATTCATAAAATACATCGAAAATAACCTAAATTCACTTTATTCATCGAAATTAAGTTATATTTATCAAATACATCGAAAATAACTTAAATTCACTTTATTCATCGAAATTAAGTTATATTCATCGAGTACATCGAAAATAACTTAAATACGCTTTATTCATCGAAACTAAGTTATATTCATCGAGTACATCGAAAATAACTTAAATTCACTTTATTCATCGAAATTAAGTTATATTCATCAAATACATCGAAAATAACTTAAGTTCACTTTATTCATCGAAATTAAGTTATATTCATCAAATACATCGAAAATAACTTAAATTCACTTTATTCATCGAAATTAAGTTACATTCATCAAATACATCGAAAATAACTTAAATTCACTTTATTCATCGAAATTAAGTTACATTCATCGAGTACATCGAAAATAACCTAAATTCACTCTATTCATCGAAATTAAGTTATATTCATCAAATACATCGAAAATAACTTAAATTCACTTTATTCATCGAAATAAAGTTACATTCATCAAATACATCGAAAATAACCTAAATTCACTTTATTCATCGAAATTAAGTTATATTCATCGAGTACATCGAAAATAACTTAAATTCGCTTTATTCATCGAAACTAAGTTATATTCATCAAATACATCGAAAATAACTTAAGTTCACTTTATTCATCGAAATTAAGTTATATTCATCAAATACATCGAAAATAACTTAAATCGAAAATAACTTAAATTCACTTTATTCATCGAAATTAAGTTACATTCATCAATACATCGAAAATAACCTAAATTCACTTTATTCATCGAAATTAAGTTTATATTCATCGAGTACATCGAAAATAACCTAAATTCACTTTATTCATCGAAATTAAGTTACATTCATCAAATACATCGAAAATAACCTAAATTCACTTTATTCATCGAAATTAGTTATATTCATCAAATACATCGAAAATAACTTAAGTTCACTCTATTCATCGAAATTAAGTTACATTCATCAAATACATCGAAAATAACCTAAATTCACTTTATTCATCGAAATTAAGTTATATTCATCGAGTACATCGAAAATAACTTAAATTCACTTTATTCATCGAAATTAGTTATATTCATCGAGTACATCGAAATAACTTAAATTCGCTTTATTCATCGAAATTAAGTTATATTCATCAAATACATCGAAAATAACTTAAGTTCACTATATTCATCGAAATTAAGTTACATTCATCAAATACATCGAAAATAACCTAAATTCACTTTATTCATCGAAATTAAGTTATATTCATCGAGTACATCGAAAATAACTTAAATTCACTTATTCATCGAAATTAAGTTACATTCATCAAATACATCGAAAATAACCTAAATTCACTTTATTCATCGAAATTAAGTTATATTCATCAAATACATCGAAAATAACTTAAATTCACTTTATTCATCGAAATTAAGTTATATTCATCAAATACATCGAAAATAACCTAAATTCACTTTATTCATCGAAATTAAGTTACATTCATAAATACATCGAAAATAACTAAATTCACTTTATTCATCGAAATTAAGTTATATTCATCGAGTACATCGAAAATAACCTAAATTCACTTTATTCATCGAAATTAAGTTACATTCATCAAATACATCGAAAATAACTTAAATTCACTTTATTCATCGAAATTAAGTTATATTCATCGAGTACATCGAAAATAACTTAAATTCGCTTTATTCATCGAAATTAAGTTATATTCATCAAATACATCGAAAATAACCTAAATTCACTTTATTCATCGAAATTAAGTTACATTCATCGAGTACATCGAAAATAACTTAATTCACTTTATTCATCGAAATTAAGTTATATTCATCGAGTACATCGAAAATAACTTAAATTCACTTTATTCATCGAAATTAAGTTACATTCATCAAATACATCGAAAATAACTTAAATTCGCTTTATCATCGAATTAAGTTATATTCATCAAATACATCGAAAATAACCTAAATTCACTTTATTCATCGAAATTAAGTTATATTCATCAAATACATCGAAAATAACCTAAATTCACTTTATTCATCGAAATTAAGTTATATTCATCGAGTACATCGAAAATAACTTAAATTCACTTTATTCATCGAAATTAAGTTACATTCATCAAATACATCGAAAATAACCTAAATTCACTTTATTCATCGAAATTAAGTTATATTCATCAAATACATCGAAAATAACCTAAATTCACTTTATTCATCGAAATTAAGTTATATTCATCAAATACATCGAAATAACTTAAGTCACTTTATTCATCGAAATTAAGTTATATTCATCAAATACATCGAAAATAACTTAAATTCACTTTATTCATCGAAATTAAGTTATATTCATCAAATACATCGAAAATAACTTAAGTTCACTTTATTCATCGAAATTAAGTTATATTCATCAAATACATCGAAAATAACTTAAGTTCACTTTATTCATCGAAATTAAGTTATATTCATCAAATACATCGAAAATAACTTAAGTTCACTCTATTCATCGAAATTAAGTTACATTCATTAAATACATCGAAAATAACCTAAATTCACTTTATTCATCGAAATTAAGTTATATTCATCGAGTACATCGAAAATAACTAAATTCACTTTATTCATCGAAATTAAGTTACATTCATCGAGTACATCGAAAATAACTTAAATTCGCTTTATTCATCGAAACTAAGTTATATTCATCAAATACATCGAAAATAACTTAAATTCACTTTATTCATCGAAATTAAGTTACATTCATCAAATACATCGAAAATAACCTAAATTCACTTTATTCATCGAAATTAAGTTATATTCATCAAATACATCGAAAATAACTTAAATTCACTTTATTCATAGAAATTAAGTTACATTCATCAAATACATCGAAAATAACCTAAATTCACTTTATTCATCGAAATTAAGTTATATTCATCGAGTACAAAATAACTTAAATTCGCTTTATTCATCGAAACTAAGTTATATTCATCAAATACATCGAAAATAACTTAAATTCACTTTATTCATCGAAATTAAGTTACATTCATCGAGTACATCGAAAATAACTTAAATTCACTTTATTCATCGAAATTAAGTTACATTCATCAAATACATCGAAAATAACCTAAATTCGCTTTATTCATCGAAATTAAGTTATATTCATCAAATACATCGAAAATAACTTAAGTTCACTCTATTCATCGAAATTAAGTTACATTCATTAAATACATCGAAAATAACCTAAATTCACTTTATTCATCGAAATTAAGTTATATTCATCGAGTACATCGAAAATAACCTAAATTCACTTTATTCATCGAAATTAAGTTATATTCATCAAATACATCGAAAATAACTTAAGTTCACTCTATTCATCGAAATTAAGTTACATTCATTAAATACATCGAAAATAACCTAAATTCACTTTATTCATCGAAATTAAGTTATATTCATCGAGTACATCGAAAATAACTTAAATTCACTTTATTCATCGAAATTAAGTTACATTCATCGAGTACATCGAAAATAACTTAAATTCGCTTTATTCATCGAAATTAAGTTACATTCATCAAATACATCGAAAATAACCTAAATTCACTTTATTCATCGAAATTAAGTTATATTCATCAAATACATCGAAAATAACCTAAATTCACTTTATTCATCGAAATTAAGTTATATTCATCAAATACATCGAAAATAACTTAAATTCACTTTATTCATAGAAATTAAGTTACATTCATCAAATACATCGAAAATAACCTAAATTCACTTTATTCATCGAAATTAAGTTATATTCATCGAGTACATCGAAAATAACTTAAATTCGCTTTATTCATCGAAACTAAGTTATATTCATCAAATACATCGAAAATAACTTAAATTCACTTTATTCATCGAAATTAAGTTACATTCATCGAGTACATCGAAAATAACTTAAATTCGCTTTATTCATCGAAACTAAGTTATATTCATCAAATACATCGAAAATAACTTAAATTCACTTTATTCATCGAAATTAAGTTACATTCATCAAATACATCGAAAATAACTTAAATTCACTTTATTCATCGAAATTAAGTTATATTCATCGACTACATCGAAAATAACTTAAATTCACTTTATTCATCGAAATTAAGTTATATTCATCAAATACATCGAAAATAACTTAAATTCACTTTATTCATCGAAATTAAGTTACATTCATCGAGTACATCGAAAATAACTTAAATTCACTTTATTCATCGAAATTAAGTTACATTCATCAAATACATCGAAAATAACCTAAATTCGCTTTATTCATCGAAATTAAGTTATATTCATCAAATACATCGAAAATAACTTAAATTCACTTTATTCATCGAAATTAAGTTACATTCATCAAATACATCGAAAATAACCTAAATTCACTTTATTCATCGAAATTAAGTTATATTCATCAAATACATCGAAAATAACCTAAATTCACTTTATTCATCGAAATTAAGTTACATTCATCAAATACATCGAAAATAACCTAAATTCACTTTATTCATCGAAAATAAGTTATATTCATCGAGTACATCGAAAATAACTTAAATTCGCTTTATTCATCGAAACTAAGTTATATTCATCAAATACATCGAAAATAACTTAAATTCACTTTATTCATCGAAATTAAGTTACATTCATCAAATACATCGAAAATAACCTAAATTCACTTTATTCATCGAAATTAAGTTATATTCATCAAATACATCGAAAATAACTTAAATTCACTTTATTCATCGAAATTAAGTTATATTCATCAAATACATCGAAAATAACCTAAATTCACTTTATTCATCGAAATTAAGTTACATTCATCAAATACATCGAAAATAACCTAAATTCACTTTATTCATCGAAATTAAGTTATATTCATCGAGTACATCGAAAATAACCTAAATTCACTTTATTCATCGAAATTAAGTTACATTCATCAAATACATCGAAAATAACCTAAATTCACTTTATTCATCGAAATTAAGTTATATTCATCGAGTACATCGAAAATAACTTAAATTCACTTTATTCATCGAAATTAAGTTACATTCATCGAGTACATCGAAAATAACTTAAATTCGCTTTATTCATCGAAACTAAGTTATATTCATCAAATACATCGAAAATAACTTAAATTCACTTTATTCATCGAAATTAAGTTACATTCATCGAGTACATCGAAAATAACTTAAATTCGCTTTATTCATCGAAACTAAGTTATATTCATCAAATACATCGAAAATAACTTAAATTCGCTTTATTCATCGAAACTAAGTTATATTCATCAAATACATCGAAAATAACTTAAATTCACTTTATTCATCGAAATTAAGTTACATTCATCAAATACATCGAAAATAACCTAAATTCACTTTATTCATCGAAATTAAGTTATATTCATCGAGTACATCGAAAATAACTTAAATTCGCTTTATTCATCGAAATTAAGTTATATTCATCAAATACATCGAAAATAACCTAAATTCACTTTATTCATCGAAATTAAGTTACATTCATCGAGTACATCGAAAATAACTTAAATTCACTTTATTCATCGAAATTAAGTTATATTCATCGAGTACATCGAAAATAACTTAAATTCACTTTATTCATCGAAACTAAGTTATATTCATCAAATACATCGAAAATAACTTAAATTCGCTTTATTCATCGAAATTAAGTTATATTCATCAAATACATCGAAAATAACTTAAATTCACTTTATTCATCGAAACTAAGTTATATTCATCAAATACATCGAAAATAACTTAAATTCACTTTATTCATCGAAATTAAGTTACATTCATCAAATACATCGAAAATAACCTAAATTCACTTTATTCATCGAAATTAAGTTATATTCATCAAATACATCGAAAATAACCTAAATTCACTTTATTCATCGAAATTAAGTTATATTCATCGAGTACATCGAAAATAACTTAAGTTCACTTTATTCATCGAAATTAAGTTATATTCATCGAGTACATCGAAAATAACCTAAATTCACTCTATTCATCGAAATTAAGTTATATTCATCAAATACATCGAAAATAACCTAAATTCACTTTATTCATCGAAATTAAGTTACATTCATCAAATACATCGAAAATAACCTAAATTCACTTTATTCATCGAAATTAAGTTACATTCATCAAATACATCGAAAATAACCTAAATTCGCTTTATTCATCGAAATTAAGTTATATTCATCGAGTACATCGAAAATAACTTAAATTCACTTTATTCATCGAAACTAAGTTATATTCATCAAATACATCGAAAATAACTTAAATTCACTTTATTCATCGAAATTAAGTTACATTCATCAAATACATCGAAAATAACCTAAATTCACTTTATTCATCGAAATTAAGTTATATTCATCGAGTACATCGAAAATAACTTAAATTCGCTTTATTCATCGAAACTAAGTTATATTCATCAAATACATCGAAAATAACTTAAATTCACTTTATTCATCGAAATTAAGTTACATTCATCAAATACATCGAAAATAACCTAAATTCACTTTATTCATCGAAATTAAGTTATATTCATCAAATACATCGAAAATAACTTAAATTCACTTTATTCATCGAAATTAAGTTATATTCATCGAGTACATCGAAAATAACTTAAATTCACTTTATTCATCGAAACTAAGTTATATTCATCAAATACATCGAAAATAACTTAAATTCGCTTTATTCATCGAAATTAAGTTATATTCATCAAATACATCGAAAATAACTTAAATTCACTTTATTCATCGAAACTAAGTTATATTCATCAAATACATCGAAAATAACTTAAATTCACTTTATTCATCGAAATTAAGTTACATTCATCAAATACATCGAAAATAACCTAAATTCACTTTATTCATCGAAATTAAGTTATATTCATCAAATACATCGAAAATAACCTAAATTCACTTTATTCATCGAAATTAAGTTATATTCATCGAGTACATCGAAAATAACTTAAGTTCACTTTATTCATCGAAATTAAGTATATTCATCGAGTACATCGAAAATAACCTAAATTCACTCTATTCATCGAAATTAAGTTATATTCATCAAATACATCGAAAATAACCTAAATTCACTTTATTCATCGAAATTAAGTTACATTCATCAAATACATCGAAAATAACCTAAATTCGCTTTATTCATCGAAATTAAGTTATATTCATCGAGTACATCGAAAATAACTTAAATTCACTTTATTCATCGAAACTAAGTTATATTCATCAAATACATCGAAAATAACTTAAATTCACTTTATTCATCGAAATTAAGTTACATTCATCAAATACATCGAAAATAACCTAAATTCACTTTATTCATCGAAATTAAGTTATATTCATCGAGTACATCGAAAATAACCTAAATTCACTTTATTCATCGAAATTAAGTTACATTCATCAAATACATCGAAAATAACCTAAATTCACTTTATTCATCGAAATTAAGTTATATTCATCAAATACATCGAAAATAACTTAAGTTCACTCTATTCATCGAAATTAAGTTACATTCATCAAATACATCGAAAATAACCTAAATTCACTTTATTCATCGAAATTAAGTTATATTCATCGAGTACATCGAAAATAACTTAAATTCACTTTATTCATCGAAATTAAGTTACATTCATCGAGTACATCGAAAATAACTTAAATTCGCTTTATTCATCGAAACTAAGTTATATTCATCAAATACATCGAAAATAACTTAAATTCACTTTATTCATCGAAATTAAGTTACATTCATCAAATACATCGAAAATAACCTAAATTCACTTTATTCATCGAAATTAAGTTATATTCATCAAATACATCGAAAATAACTTAAATTCACTTTATTCATCGAAATTAAGTTATATTCATCAAATACATCGAAAATAACTTAAATTCACTTTATTCATCGAAATTAAGTTACATTCATCAAATACATCGAAAATAACCTAAATTCACTTTATTCATCGAAATTAAGTTATATTCATCGAGTACATCGAAAATAACTTAAATTCGCTTTATTCATCGAAACTAAGTTATATTCATCAAATACATCGAAAATAACCTAAATTCACTTTATTCATCGAAATTAAGTTATATTCATCAAATACATCGAAAATAACTTAAATTCACTTTATTCATCGAAATTAAGTTATATTCATCGAGTACATCGAAAATAACTTAAATTCGCTTTATTCATCGAAACTAAGTTATATTCATCGAGTACATCGAAAATAACTTAAATTCACTTTATTCATCGAAATTAAGTTATATTCATCAAATACATCGAAAATAACTTAAGTTCACTTTATTCATCGAAATTAAGTTATATTCATCAAATACATCGAAAATAACTTAAATTCACTTTATTCATCGAAATTAAGTTACATTCATCAAATACATCGAAAATAACTTAAATTCACTTTATTCATCGAAATTAAGTTACATTCATCGAGTACATCGAAAATAACCTAAATTCACTCTATTCATCGAAATTAAGTTATATTCATCAAATACATCGAAAATAACTTAAATTCACTTTATTCATCGAAATTAAGTTACATTCATCAAATACATCGAAAATAACCTAAATTCACTTTATTCATCGAAATTAAGTTATATTCATCGAGTACATCGAAAATAACTTAAATTCGCTTTATTCATCGAAACTAAGTTATATTCATCAAATACATCGAAAATAACTTAAATTCGCTTTATTCATCGAAATTAAGTTACATTCATCAAATACATCGAAAATAACTTAAATTCACTTTATTCATCGAAACTAAGTTATATTCATCAAATACATCGAAAATAACTTAAGTTCACTTTATTCATCGAAATTAAGTTATATTCATCGAGTACATCGAAAATAACCTAAATTCACTTTATTCATCGAAATTAAGTTACATTCATCAAATACATCGAAAATAACCTAAATTCACTTTATTCATCGAAATTAAGTTACATTCATCAAATACATCGAAAATAACTTAAATTCACTTTATTCATCGAAATTAAGTTATATTCATCAAATACATCGAAAATAACTTAAGTTCACTTTATTCATCGAAATTAAGTTATATTCATCAAATACATCGAAAATAACTTAAATTCACTTTATTCATCGAATTAAGTACATTCATCAAATACATCGAAAATAACCTAAATTCACTTTATTCATCGAAATTAAGTTATATTCATCGAGTACATCGAAAATAACTTAAATTCGCTTTATTCATCGAAACTAAGTTATATTCATCAAATACATCGAAAATAACTTAAATTCACTTTATTCATCGAAATTAAGTTACATTCATCGAGTACATCGAAAATAACTTAAATTCGCTTTATTCATCGAAACTAAGTTATATTCATCAAATACATCGAAAATAACTTAAATTCACTTTATTCATCGAAATTAAGTTACATTCATCAAATACATCGAAAATAACTTAAATTTCACTTTATTCATCGAAATTAAGTTATATTCATCGACTACATCGAAATAACTTAAATTCACTTTATTCATCGAAATTAAGTTACATTCATCAAATACATCGAAAATAACCTAAATTCACTTTATTCATCGAAATTAAGTTATATTCATCAAATACATCGAAAATAACTTAAGTTCACTTTATTCATCGAAATTAAGTTACTATTCATCAAATACATCGAAAATAACTTAAATTCACTTTATTCATCGAAATTAAGTTATATTCATCGACTACATCGAAATAAGTTAAATTCACTTTATTCATCGAAATTAAGTTACATTCATCAAATACATCGAAAATAACCTAAATTCACTTTATTCATCGAAATTAAGTTATATTCATCAAATACATCGAAAATAACTTAAATTCACTTTATTCATCGAAATTAAGTTATATTCATCGAGTACATCGAAAATAACTTAAATTCGCTTTATTCATCGAAACTAAGTTATATTCATCGAGTACATCGAAAATAACTTAAATTCACTTTATTCATCGAAATTAAGTTATATTCATCAAATACATCGAAAATAACTTAAGTTCACTTTATTCATCGAAATTAAGTTATATTCATCAAATACATCGAAAATAACTTAAATTCACTTTATTCATCGAAATTAAGTTACATTCATCAAATACATCGAAAATAACTTAAATTCACTTTATTCATCGAAATTAAGTTACATTCATCGAGTACATCGAAAATAACCTAAATTCACTCTATTCATCGAAATTAAGTTATATTCATCAAATACATCGAAAATAACTTAAATTCACTTTATTCATCGAAATTAAGTTACATTCATCAAATACATCGAAAATAACCTAAATTCACTTTATTCATCGAAATTAAGTTATATTCATCGAGTACATCGAAAATAACTTAAATTCGTTTTATTCATCGAAACTAAGTTATATTCATCAAATACATCGAAAATAACTTAAGTTCACTTTATTCATCGAAATTAAGTTATATTCTCAAATACATCGAAAATAACTTAAATTCACTTTATTCATCGAAATTAAGTTATATTCATCAAATACATCGAAAATAACTTAAGTTCACTTTATTCATCGAAATTAAGTTATATTCATCGAGTACATCGAAAATAACCTAAATTCACTTTATTCATCGAAATTAAGTTACATTCATCAAATACATCGAAAATAACCTAAATTCACTTTATTCATCGAAATTAAGTTACATTCATCATATACATCGAAAATAACTTAAATTCACTTTATTCATCGAAATTAAGTTATATTCATCAAATACATCGAAAATAACTTAAGTTCACTTTATTCATCGAAATTAAGTTATATTCATCAAATACATCGAAAATAACTTAAATTCACTTTATTCATCGAAATTAAGTTACATTCATCAAATACATCGAAAATAACCTAAATTCACTTTATTCATCGAAATTAAGTTATATTCATCGAGTACATCGAAAATAACTTAAATTCGCTTTATTCATCGAAACTAAGTTATATTCATTCAAATACATCGAAAATAACTTAAATTCACTTTATTCATCGAAATTAAGTTACATTCATCGAGTACATCGAAAATAACTTAAATTCGCTTTATTCATCGAAACTAAGTTATATTCAACAAATACATCGAAAATAACTTAAATTCACTTTATTCATCGAAATTAAGTTACATTCATCAAATACATCGAAAATAACCTAAATTCACTTTATTCATCGAAATTAAGTTACATTCATCAAATACATCGAAAATAACCTAAATTCACTTTATTCATCGAAATTAAGTTATATTCATCGAGTACATCGAAAATATCTTAAATTCGCTTTATTCATCGAAATTAAGTTATATTCATCAAATACATCCAAAATAACTTAAGTTCACTTTATTCATCGAAATTAAGTTATGTTCATCAAATACATCGAAAATAACTTAATTCACTTTATTCATCGAAATTAAGTTACATTCATCAAATACATCGAAAATAACCTAATTCACTTTATTCATCGAAATTAAGTTATACTCATCGAGTACATCGAAAATAACTTAAATTCGCTTTATTCATCGAAACTAAGTTATATTCATCAAATACATCGAAAATAACTTAAATTCGCTTTATTCGTCGAAATTAAGTTATATTCATCAAATACATCGAAAATAACTTAAATTCACTTTATTCATCGAAACTAAGTTATATTCATCAAATACATAGAAAATAACTTAAGTTCACTTTATTCATCGAAATTAAGTTATATTCATCGAGTACATCGAAAATAACCTAAATTCACTTTATTCATCGAAATTAAGTTACATTCATCAAATACATCGAAAATAACCTAAATTCACTTTATTCATCGAAATTAAGTTACATTCATCAAATACATCGAAAATAACTTAAATTCACTTTATTCATCGAAATTAAGTTATATTCATCAATACATCGAAAATAACTTAAGTTCACTTTATTCTTCGAAATTAAGTTATATTCATCAAATACATCGAAAATAACTTAAATTCACTTTATTCATCGAAATTAAGTTACATTCATCAAATACATCGAAAATAACCTAAATTCACTTTATTCATCGAAATTAAGTTATATTCATCGAGTACATCGAAAATAACTTAAATTCGCTTTATTCATCGAAACTAAGTTATATTCATCAAATACATCGAAAATAACTTAAATTCGCTTTATTCATCGAAACTAAGTTATATTCATCAAATACATCGAAAATAACTTAAATTCACTTTATTCATCGAAATTAAGTTACATTCATCAAATACATCGAAATAACTTAAATTCACTTTATTCATCGAAATTAAGTTATATTCATCGACTACATCGAAAATAACTTAAATTCACTTTATTCATCGAAATTAAGTTACATTCATCAAATACATCGAAAATAACCTAAATTCACTTTATTCATCGAAATTAAGTTATATTCATCAAATACATCGAAAATAACTTAAGTTCACTTTATTCATCGAAATTAAGTTATATTCATCAAATACATCGAAAATAACTTAAATTCGCTTTATTCATCGAAACTAAGTTATATTCATCGAGTACATCGAAAATAACTTAAATTCACTTATTCATCGAAATTAAGTTACATTCATCAAATACATCGAAAATAACCTAAATTCACTTTATTCATCGAAATTAAGTTATATTCATCGAGTACATCGAAAATAACTTAAATTCGCTTTATTCATCGAAACTAAGTATATTCATCAAATACATCGAAAATAACTTAAATTCACTTTATTCATCGAAATTAAGTTACATTCATCGAGTACATCGAAAATAACTTAAATTCGCTTTATTTATCGAAACTAAGTTATATTCATCAAATACATCGAAAATAACTTAAATTCACTTTATTCATCGAAATTAAGTTACATTCATCAAATACATCGAAAATAACTTAAATTCACTTTATTCATCGAAATTAAGTTATATTCATCGACTACATCGAAAATAACTTAAATTCACTTTATTCATCGAAATTAAGTTACATTCATCAAATACATCGAAAATAACCTAAATTCACTTTTTCATCGAAATTAACTTAAGTTCACTTATTCATCGAAACTAAGTTATATTCATCGAGTACATCGAAAATAACTTAAATTCGCTTTATTCATCGAAACTAAGTTATATCATCGAGTACATCGAAAATAACTTAAATTCACTTTATTCATCGAAATTAAGTTATATTCATCAAATACATCGAAAATAACTTAAGTTCACTTATTCATCGAAATTAAGTTATATTCATCAAATACATCGAAAATAACTTAAATTCACTTTATTCATCGAAATTAAGTTACATTCATCAAATACATCGAAAATAACTTAAATTCACTTTATTCATCGAAATTAAGTTACATTCATCGAGTACATCGAAAATAACCTAAATTCACTCTATTCATCGAAATTAAGTTATATTCATCAAATACATCGAAAATAACTTAAATTCACTTTATTCATCGAAATTAAGTTACATTCATCGAGTACATCGAAAATAACTTAAATTCGCTTTATTCATCGAAACTAAGTTATATTCATCAAATACATCGAAAATAACTTAAATTCGCTTTATTCATCGAAATTAAGTTATATTCATCAATTACATCGAAAATAACTTAAATTCACTTTATTCATCGAAACTGAGTTATATTCATCAAATACATAGAAAATAACTTAAGTTCACTTTATTCATCGAAATTAAGTTATATTCATCGAGTACATCGAAAATAACCTAAATTCACTTTATTCATCGAAATTAAGTTACATTCATCAAATACATCGAAAATAACCTAAATTCACTTTATTCATCGAAATTAAGTTACATTCATCAAATACATCGAAAATAACTTAAATTCACTTTATTCATCGAAATTAAGTTATATTCATCAAATACATCGAAAATAACTTAAGTTCACTTTATTCTTCGAAATTAAGTTATATTCATCAAATACATCGAAAATAACTTAAATTCACTTTATTCATCGAAATTAAGTTACATTCATCAAATACATCGAAAATAACCTAAATTCACTTTATTCATCGAAATTAAGTTATATTCATCGAGTACATCGAAAATAACTTAAATTCGCTTTATTCATCGAAACTAAGTTATATTCATCAAATACATCGAAAATAACTTAAATTCGCTTTATTCATCGAAAACTAAGTTATATTCATCAAATACATCGAAAATAACTTAAATTCACTTTATTCATCGAAATTAAGTTACATTCATCAAATACATCGAAAATAACTTAAATTCACTTTATTCATCGAAATTAAGTTATACTCATCGACTACATCGAAAATAACTTAAATTCACTTTATTCATCGAAATTAAGTTACATTCATCAAATACATCGAAAATAACCTAAATTCACTTTATTCATCGAAATTAAGTTATATTCATCAAATACATCGAAAATAACTTAAGTTCACTTTATTCATCGAAATTAAGTTATATTCATCAAATACATCGAAAATAACTTAAATTCGCTTTATTCATCGAAACTAAGTTATATTCATCGAGTACATCGAAAATAACTTAAATTCACTTTATTCATCGAAATTAAGTTACATTCATCAAATACATCGAAAATAACCTAAATTCACTTTATTCATCGAAATTAAGTTATATTCATCGAGTACATCGAAAATAACTTAAATTCGCTTTATTCATCGAAACTAAGTTATATTCATCAAATACATCGAAAATAACTTAAATTCACTTTATTCATCGAAATTAAGTTACATTCATCGAGTACATCGAAATAACTTAAATTCGCTTATTCATCGAAACTAAGTTATATTCATCAAATACATCGAAAATAACTTAAGTTCACTCTATTCATCGAAATTAAGTTACATTCATCAAATACATCGAAAATAACCTAAATTCACTTTATTCATCGAAATTAAGTTATATTCATCGAGTACATCGAAAATAACTTAAATTCACTTTATTCATCGAAATTAAGTTACATTCATCGAGTACATCGAAAATAACTTAATTCGCTTTATTCATCGAAACTAAGTTATATTCATCAAATACATCGAAAATAACTTAAATTCACTTTATTCATCGAAATTAAGTTACATTCATCAAATACATCGAAAATAACCTAAATTCACTTTATTCATCGAAATTAAGTTATATTCATCAAATACATCGAAAATAACTTAAATTCACTTTATTCATCGAAATTAAGTTATATTCATCAAATACATCGAAAATAACTTAAATTCACTTTATTCATCGAAATTAAGTTACATTCATCAAATACATCGAAAATAACCTAAATTCACTTTATTCATCGAAATTAAGTTATATTCATCGAGTACATCGAAAATAACTTAAATTCGCTTTATTCATCGAAACTAAGTTATATTCATCAAATACATCGAAAATAACCTAAATTCACTTTATTCATCGAAATTAAGTTATATTCATCAAATACATCGAAAATAACTTAAATTCACTTTATTCATCGAAATTAAGTTATATTCATCGAGTACATCGAAAATAACTTAAATTCGCTTTATTCATCGAAACTAAGTTATATTCATCGAGTACATCGAAAATAACTTAAATTCACTTTATTCATCGAAATTAAGTTATATTCATCAAATACATCGAAAATAACTTAAGTTCACTTTATTCATCGAAATTAAGTTATATTCATCAAATACATCGAAAATAACTTAAATTCACTTTATTCATCGAAATTAAGTTACATTCATCAAATACATCGAAAATAACTTAAATTCACTTTATTCATCGAAATTAAGTTACATTCATCGAGTACATCGAAAATAACCTAATTCACTCTATTCATCGAAATTAAGTTATATTCATCAAATACATCGAAAATAACTTAAATTCACTTTATTCATCGAAATTAAGTTACATTCATCAAATACATCGAAAATAACCTAAATTCACTTTATTCATCGAAATTAAGTTATATTCATCGAGTACATCGAAAATAACTTAAATTCGCTTTATTCATCGAAACTAAGTTATATTCATCAAATACATCGAAAATAACTTAAATTCGCTTTATTCATCGAAATTAAGTTACATTCATCAAATACATCGAAAATAACTTAAATTCACTTATTCATCGAAACTAAGTTATATTCATCAAATACATCGAAAATAACTTAAGTTCACTTTATTCATCGAAATTAAGTTATATTCATCGAGTACATCGAAAATAACCTAAATTCACTTTATTCATCGAAATTAAGTTACATTCATCAAATACATCGAAAATAACCTAAATTCACTTTATTCATCGAAATTAAGTTACATTCATCAAATACATCGAAAATAACTTAAATTCACTTTATTCATCGAAATTAAGTTATATTCATCAAATACATCGAAAATAACTTAAGTTCACTTTATTCATCGAAATTAAGTTATATTCATCAAATACATCGAAAATAACTTAAATTCACTTTATTCATCGAAATTAAGTTACATTCATCAAATACATCGAAAATAACCTAAATTCACTTTATTCATCGAAATTAAGTTATATTCATCGAGTACAATCGAAAATAACTTAAATTCGCTTTATTCATCGAAACTAAGTTATATTCATCAAATACATCGAAAATAACTTAAATTCACTTTATTCATCGAAATTAAGTTACATTCATCGAGTACATCGAAAATAACTTAAATTCGCTTTATTCATCGAAACTAAGTTATATTCATCAAATACATCGAAAATAACTTAAATTCACTTTATTCATCGAAATTAAGTTACATTCATCAAATACATCGAAAATAACTTAAATTCACTTTATTCATCGAAATTAAGTTATATTCATCGACTACATCGAAATAACTTAAATTCACTTTATTCATCGAAATTAAGTTACATTCATCAAATACATCGAAAATAACCTAAATTCACTTTATTCATCGAAATTAAGTTATATTCATCAAATACATCGAAAATAACTTAAGTTCACTTTATTCATCGAAATTAAGTTATATTCATCAAATACATCGAAAATAACTTAAATTCACTTTATTCATCGAAATTAAGTTATATTCATCGACTACATCGAAAATAAGTTAAATTCACTTTATTCATCGAAATTAAGTTACATTCATCAAATACATCGAAAATAACCTAAATTCACTTTATTCATCGAAATTAAGTTATATTCATCAAATACATCGAAAATAACTTAAATTCACTTTATTCATCGAAATTAAGTTATATTCATCGAGTACATCGAAAATAACTTAAATTCGCTTTATTCATCGAAACTAAGTTATATTCATCGAGTACATCGAAAATAACTTAAATTCACTTTATTCATCGAAATTAAGTTATATTCATCAAATACATCGAAAATAACTTAAGTTCACTTTATTCATCGAAATTAAGTTATATTCATCAAATACATCGAAAATAACTTAAATTCACTTTATTCATCGAAATTAAGTTACATTCATCAAATACATCGAAAATAACTTAAATTCACTTTATTCATCGAAATTAAGTTACATTCATCGAGTACATCGAAAATAACCTAAATTCACTCTATTCATCGAAATTAAGTTATATTCATCAAATACATCGAAAATAACTTAAATTCACTTTATTCATCGAAATTAAGTTACATTCATCAAATACATCGAAAATAACCCTAAATTCACTTTATTCATCGAAATTAAGTTATATTTCATCGAGTACATCGAAAATAACTTAAATTCGTTTTATTCATCGAAACTAAGTTATATTCATCAAATACATCGAAAATAACTTAAGTTCACTTTATTCATCGAAATTAAGTTATATTCTCAAATACATCGAAAATAACTTAAATTCACTTTATTCATCGAAATTAAGTTATATT
>CATLJY010000289.1:0-30394 GCA_949987705.1 Thereva unica | reverse complement strand
TTTGTGAAGCCGAAGGGAACTGAGATTGCTCGTCTTTAGCCAATTGCTGAAGTGTTCGAATCGCAAGGTGGGGCGCACATGTCACCCCAAAAGTCACGGTAGATAAGCAATAATCTTGTATGGGCTGATTAACATCACTTCTCCACACAATACGCTGATAGTTAATGTCATCTGAATGAACCGCAATTTGGCGGTACATCTTCTCGATATCAGCCATTAGAGCGAACTTGAATTTACGCCATCTCATCAGTACAGCAACCATTTCATTTTGGAGGCTAGGTCCAGTATGTAAAATGTCGTTCAGGGACACGGTGGAGGAGCTCTTTCGCAAAGCGTCAAATACTACACGCAGCCTTGTTGAAACGCTTTCTTTAAAAACGGCATGATGCGGTAAGTAATAACTTTGATAACACGGTTTACCTTGATACATAACTAAATGGTCTTCTTCCTTTGTTTTAGCTAACCGCATGTGACCCAACTGAAGATACTCTTCTATGCACTTGGTATATTGTTCCGGTATGGATGGGTTCGAAGAAAATCGTCGCTCAAAACTGAGGAAACTCGCCACTGCACCGGCTCGTTAAGCACCTAACCAATGCTGATGATCTTTACTAATAAAAGGTAGTTTTACGCAATATCTCCCACTTTGTAAACGAGTATGAGTGTGTTCGTAAAAGCGTTCACACCCCTTATCTTCACTTTTAGGACATTGGATACTTGGTGTCTCTTCAATCCTCCAAAAATCTTGTAACTGGTTGCTAATAAGATTTAATGACACGGTGGATGTGAAGGTCTGATACCCTTGAGGTTGATGTTCTGGGTCCATCGTTCTACCGGATAAGACCCATCCTAGAAGTGTTCGTCGAGCAACAGGTTGACCTTTAGAGCCCTTCCGGACATCTGGTAAGATCAAGTCTCCATGGACATCCGCTCCAATAAGCACGTCAATGCTTCCTGGCTGAAAGAAATGTGGATCGGCTAGATTTAAACCATTGACATGAGCCCAATTAGTTGATGTTATCACTCTGGCCGGTAAATGATGTGCTAAATCTTTCTTCACCAAAGCTTACAGCTGCACAGTATCACTTGATGATGGTATGACGATATCGGCATAGACCTTTGTCCTGAAAGTTCCTAGCGGAATCTGACCACACCTGTTATGCTGGCGATGACAGGCGATTTGCGAAGACCCAACGATTGCACCACGTATTCGGTACAAAATGAAGCTTGCGACCCTGGGTCAAGCAGAGCCCGAAAAGTTTTTGTAGTTTTCCCTGGACCTTGCAAAGTAACTAATGCTGTGGCTAATAAAACTTCCCTTTGAGTAGAGGTATGTAGAAAATTTATAGGGGGGCTGAATTCCTTCTGTTCACTAATAGTTTGAGAATGGGGTGCTGGTATAAATGACTTAAAAGTTTTTTCTTTCATCGAATTAGATCCGGAAAGCTGATCATTAGGAAAAATATGTAATAGGGTATGATGACGCTTATGACAACGGAAACACGAATTTTTGCTAGGACATTGTGGAGCCAGGTGACCGACACCTAAACAATTTATGCAGAGACCCTTTTTTCGTACAATTTCATTTTTATTTTGAAAGTTTAATTTTTGAAATTCTGGGCAGTTCCTTAGGGGGTGATTACCGTTGCATACGCTGCACGTAGTTCTAGTTCCTTCTATCATAAAGGATTGTGGTCGCATGAGTGTTCTCGTTGATCTTGTCCTTTTCTTCTCATCTTTGATGTTTGTTTTCCTCGTGTCCAGTGCTTCCAAGGCCCTAAATCTTTTCATTAAAAATTCCTCCAACTCAGTCCAAGTTGATAACTTGCTGGATCTGTCCAGTGATTGCTCCTAAAGTTGATGAGTCTCGATTGGTAACTTCTTCACGGCTACATGCACAAATATAGGATCCCAGTCGAATATTGGAATCCCTAAATTTTTTAACGATGTAATACACTCGTTGACTGTGTCCAGAATAGTTTTCACTCCTTGGGCGTTTTCATTTCGTATAGTGGGTTGATCAAATAGCAAATCCAGTTGAGTTCGCACCAGCACTCGGGTATTGTGATATCTTTCCTTCAAGAGTTTCCATGCTGGCAGATAATTGGCATTGGAAATTGTGATTTTACTCAACAAATTATAGGCTTCCCCTGAAACATATAATTTTAGGTATTGTAGTTTCTGCGCGGAAGGTATATTGGTATTGTCATGAACTAGTCCCTTGAATAGGTCGTAAAAGGTGATCCAATTCTGGTACTCTCCATTAAAGGTTGGAATGGAAAGCTTTTGCAATTTAACACCGGAATATGATTTAGCTCCTTCACTGGCTGTCTGCACTTGAGAAATGTCTAAGGGTGATGGCGATTCTGGCGGAAACAAATCGTTGAAGTCATCCTTCAAGCGCGCATACATCGTGAGGAACATTTCCTCCACAGGCGTTTTCAGGCAGATGATTTCAGCATCCCTCTCTTTGAATTCCTCCCAGTAGTCCTCAATAGTTTTTAAACGCCTCTCGTAATAAGGTTTGGTTTTACGTTCCTTCCCGTCCTTTGTATAATTTATAAACGCCTTTTCTAATTTTGTACCAGTGCCAATTTAATAAGGCGGTCCATATTTCCATTGCAATTTCAAAAAAAAATACACGATAAGCAAAGTTGAAACTGGTCGCAGGAGAAAGGCCAGACGAAAGCAGACGAAACCGTACGGAACCAGGATCGAATCCAAAGCCGTCTTTAACTTATTGGAGGCTCTGGGCATATTAGGATAATGGGGCCCCTATGACTTTGACAGAATACTATTTTGTTAGAATAAACAAAGAAAGTAGATAAGCAAGCTTCTAGATTTATTTTTAATGACAGTCACATTAAATGAATAGATAATGTAATATAATACACAAAAGTAACTCTTTTAAAATTCACAGGTTAGTACTTAAGAATCTATGTTGATTGAAGTGGAACTCTTCTCGATTTGAGATGGGCAAAATCGTTAATCACTCCTTCAAAATCAATCTTTTTGAGCACATCACATTCTATGGACATCAGCGACAAACTGGTTAATCTCTCTTGAAGCATTGTACTTCTTAATTCATTTTTTATTCTTTTCAATTTGGAGAAAGAGCGTTCTCCACTGCAGTTAGTTACCATCATGCTTAAAAAGATTCTCAATGAGATTTCTACATTTGGAAATGTGTCTTTAATTTTGTTTTCTTTCAAAAGTTGATATATTTTCAATATACTATTAAGTTCCCTCATTTTCACTGTGAACAATTTTCAAGTATTCTGTTAAATGCAGACATTCCATTTCTAACTCTTTCTCATTAACATCTTGATAATAAAATTCAGCAAATTCTTTACAACTTTGTCTCAACTCTTCAGAATTTAGCGTTTTCAAGCGAAAAAAGAAATCAAAACGTTTACTAATGTTCTTATACGAACTTAATCGCTGTCTTAGATGAACGCTCAGCATATCAATTCTTCCATTCAGTTGAACTGACGGCGCAGAGCCATCAAAAAAACTCTGGCGAGAGCTTCTGCGTTTTGTTCTTTGAGATAGGTCCTTGTAGTCAGATTCCGGGTTTCTTTCTTTGGCGGACGATTCAAAGTAATCAAATTCATCCCTGAGGTTAATAATAAATTCATCAAGTGAAGTAAACATATTAGTTGCAACGTCCAGTGTTATTGTTTCCTTCTGAAGATAGTTATGTACTTATTTTGTCTATTCTTTCTAAAATAGAGTTCCAAATTTCCGTTAGTGTTATATATTCTAGCTTTTCCATTTTTCTGGACATACTAAGGGCTTCGTCTCTAGTTTCTCGTGTCTGTTCTGTATCTTTTGCGATGAAAATCAAAGCTTCTATAATTTGTTCATGACCTTTATGCAAGGCACTTACTGCATCTGCTCGGGCTGACCATCTGGTTTGTGAAAGACTTTTAACAACTTTTTTTGAACCTAAATGTTGTGTTAATATATTCTATCGGTGGGTAGAGCCCGAAAAAAAGTTGTACACTTTTTGAACCATTTCAAAAAACTTTGTTGCCTCCGATACACATCCAGCAGCGTGGACACCTACCAAATTTAGTGAATGTCCTGCACATGGTACAAAGGTGGCAAATTCACATTTTTCCTTGATTTATGCTTGTAGACCAGTATACTTTCCCGACATATTTGAAGCATTGTCGTAGCTTTGGCCTCTGCAATCTTTTATGGGAATATCATGATTTTCTAAAAAAATCAAAATAGTTTCTGCTAAATACTCAGATTTATGCTCTTTAATAGGTATAAATTTCAGAAATCTTTCAACAGGAATATGGTCATATACGTATCGAATTATAAAAGTTAGCTGGTCAACATGAGACAGATCGGGCGTACTGTCAACGCTAATGGAAAAATATTTTGCTAATTTAACCTCATTTATAATTTTTTTTAAGACCTGTTTTCCCATTACGTCAATAAACTCATTACAAATATTCGCTGATAAATAAGAAGTATTACCATTTACCAGAGATAACATAATACTCCGTATAAAGATGCGATAGCTAGAACAAAAAAGCCGAACGCTTTTTGCCTCGGCAGGCCTCTGAGATTGCCTCCCCCTTAGCAACATGCAACAAGTTCGAGTTTCTAGCTACACAAGGAGGCGAACGTGGTCATGGTCTGCAGCACAAGACATGCGGTGAGTTTGTCTATAAGGAAGCTAGAATTTTAGGGGGGCAAGGAAAGGAACTGACAGCAGAATGTTTCTCGCAACATCTTTCTTTCTTTCTCACCTTTCAAACGTTTGCCTCTAGCACTACATTGAAGGATTTCCCTGATGCTTTGTATTTTAACTATTTTTTAGAACATTCCGTGTATTTTTTTAATGACTGTCTGAGATCCACTATCAATTTCACTTGATTTCAAGTTCTTGGTGAGAGGGTTTGCGATATTTTTAAAATAGGTGATTAGTTGAGGTTTCGGTTACTTTTTTTTCTTTTCTGGTATTTCGGTATTGGCTAACTCGATTGATTTTAGAATCGAATTTAGGTAATTATTCTTTGTTTTATTTTATTCAAAATCTGGGACAAGTGCTTTTTATAAATGCTTGTAAAGTTAACTCCCCGCCCACAATCTGCTCAAAACAATTCGATCGTAATTGTTTTGGTAAAAATAAATTAAAAATAGGTTCAATACCTTTATAGGCTTCATGTCCAGTCAATTTTCAGGAAAAACGTATGACAGAAGGAATTCATTCTCGGACTTGCAATTACAGGATTTATCCATTTTAGAGTCCCCTTATCAACAATTAAATATTGAGCTCGTAAATATATACTGCAAACAATGGAAGGTGAAAAACAATTTCTTTATATTTGTTCTTCTGGTGGAAACTAAAAAAAATAAGTTTTCAAATTTTTGGACTTCCATTTTATTAGTTATAAATTTTCAAAAAGTCGAAAATCTTAAAATTTTAACAAATTTTGAAATCTTTAAATTGATCTAGTTCAAAAACTATTTGACATAGAAAGCTGAAAGTAGCACCAATTTCTTCTGCTTCAATAAGGCTTTAATACGTAATATACAATATAGTATTATTAGTAATAATAAAACTAAAGTATTATTAGTAAGAACGAAACTTTTGTTTTTGGACTATCTTTTGGAATAATAACTTGATCGAAAACTATCCCCAAGACAACCCTTATTACTAAATTTTAGGGTTTCACACTTGCTCTATTTGTGGCCCAAAGTCAACCCTGTCAGACCCGCGGATCCCATTCCTACAGCCACTGCTGAAGTTAAATTATTTTCTTATGTCCAAAATAAAGGTTTCACTGCCAATTTTTAATGAACAAGAACATATGTATATTTCATATAAGACATGGTTTCTAAAACATGCCTATCCCTCAGGTAGAAGCCACCCCACCTCTAGGGGATGAAAACTAAATTATTTAATTTTATACCTAAACTTCAATTAAATAATTTAGCTCTCACCGCTAATGGTGCGGGTGATTTCCGATGCCCGAGAGCAGAGGTATCTTTTCCAAAATTTATTTTTAATCTAATAGGTGTATGTTAGGGTTTGTCAGTTTTTAAAAACCGGTTTTTACAAGAAAATTTTGTAATTCGAAATTCGGTTTTAAATTTATACATTGCACTTCTTCTGACAGCTACATTGAGTTATCCGAACAGATATTATCAAACTTATATAATCTATAGAAGATGAGATGTTAGAATAAGTAACGAAGAAGAAAATTAAGACATATGTGTGTATCTTTTTTTTTTTTTTTATGTGGCAGTGCTAAGCTCAGGAATCACCCTTTGTACTACTAGTCCGTCATGTCATTTGTCACGTCATGGTGCAATGTCTAGCAGTAAGCTTAGTACGGGGAGGGGGTTGGAGGGGTTATAAAGGAACGGAAGGGAATTGAAGAAGGTGGTGATGAACCCTGCGTTTGAACTCTTGGATGTTGTAGGAGCTCGGAAATACTGACTGCGAGAGATTATTCCACAGCCGAGTTGTTCTATTTACAAACGAATTCATATCTTGTTGAGTGCGTGAAAGGGGGAGTTGCAGGTGGAGGGAATGAGACGAGTGGGCTAATCTGGTGTTGCGGGTATAAGAATGCCGTGGAGGCAGGAGAGCGTTTAGCTCGGAGGAACAGTCACTATGATAGTAGCGATAAAATTTTGTCAGTGCTGCTACATTCCTACGGTGGCTGAGGGGGTCGATGGTGGAGCAAGCGGTATCGTCATCAATTAATTTAAGGGCCTTTTTTTGGACCTTATCTAACCATGCCAAGGTGGTTATTGGAGCGCCGCCCCAAACGAGGGAGTTGTATTCGAGGAGAGGCCGAATGTAGGATTTATAAATAACAGCACGGGCCGATGGCTGGAGGAGGAACTTACACCTCTTAAGAAATCCCAAGCACTGAGATCCTTGTTTGGCGATTTGGAATATGTGGTCATTCCATCGCAAGTCTTTGGCTAATGTCACGCCTAAGATGTGTAAGGATGGTTCGGCCAATAGTTGAACTTCATTCACTTTCAAGGGTGGAGGGGTGTTGAACTTCTTTTTAGAGATAAGACAGTACTTGGTTTTGGCGGGGTTGAATTCAACACGATTCTTCTTTCCCCACTCTAGAATGAGTACAATGTCGTTATTAATAGAGTTGGACATACGTTCGCGATCATCAAGACAGGATCTGGCATGAGTCTGCCTTGTATCGAAGCTGTACGAGTACCGTAAAGTACCGTCGTCAGCGAAGCTGAGAAGTGGGTTGGAGGGGATTGAAAGAAGGTCATTTATAAAGATAAGCTTAGTACGGGGGGGAATAGGTTAAGGGTTATGAGGGTTCGAAGGGGTGTCGGAGAAGAGGACGATGAACCCTGCGTTTGAACTCTTGGATGTTGTATGATCTCGGAAATACTGGCTGCGAGAGATTATTCCACAGTCGAGTTGTTCTATTTACAAACGAATTCATATCTTGTTGAGTGCGTGAAAGGGGGAGTTGAAGGTAGAAGGAATGAGACGAGTGGGCTAATCCAGTGTTGTGGTTATAAGATTACCGTGAAGGCAGGAGAGCGTTTATTTCGGAGGAGCAGTCGCTATTATAGTAGCGATAAAATTTTGTTAGTGCTGCTACATTCCTACAGTGGCTCAAGGGGTCGATGGTGGAGCAGGCGGTGTCGTCATCAATTAATTTAAGTGCGCTTTTTTGCTCTTTATCTAACCATACCAAGGTGGTTATCGAATCGCCGCCCCAAACGAGGGAGTTGTATTCGAGAAGAGGCCGAATGTAGGATTTATAAATAACAGCACGAGCCGATGGCTGGAGGAGGAACTTGCACCTCTTAAGAAATCCCAAGCACTGGGATCCTTGTTTGGCGAATTGGAATATGTGGTCATTCTATCGCAAGTCTTTGGCTAATGTTACGCCTAAGATGTGTAGGGATGGGTCGGCCATTAGTTTAACGTCATCCACTGTTAAGGATGGTGAAGTGTTGAGCTTTTTGTTTCGAAATAAGACAGTACTTAGTTTTGGTTAAGTTGAATTCGACACGATTCTTTTTTCCTCACTCTAGAATGAGATTAATGTCGTTATTAATAGAATTGAACATTAATTCACGATCATCAAGACAGATCTGGCATGAGTCTGTCTTCTATCGTAGCTGTAAGAGTAACGTAGGGTACCGTCGTCAGCAAAGCTGAGAAGTGGGTTGGAGGGAATCGAAAGTAGGTTATTTATAAAGATAAGAAATAGGGCCGGTAATAAAATCGATCCTTGGAGGACCCCCGAAGAGATAGGGTGGGGTTCACATTTGACGGGGAAGCCAACCGTTGAATTGGCCATCAACTACGTAGACATCTGCCAGGAAAGCCGTCCAAAGTGACAAAACATGAAAAATTCGGCTGGGACAGACGCTTATTTTGGGAAGTGCTTCGACTATTTTGAAAAGGAAAGGGGATCCATAGTGAATATTACATAACTAACGACGAAATCGCGAAGAACAAGTGCCCCTTCACCAAGTTAATGCACCTTACCACAAAGGCAAAATCGCCCAAGTTGTACCTCGAATTGCTTCTACGTACACCGACTTATGCAAATTTAGCCTAAAGCGAATATTACCTGTTCTGAAATTAAAAAAGAAAGATGGTCGCCGGCAATAAATATGGCTCCACTGAGGAGGTTGATCAAATCGTTCTATAAGAACGACATAGAAATGTTAGAGAAGCGTTGGAATGAATGTACCACTATTGAGGGAGACTATAATAATGGATAAAGTTGTATATGTACCTATAAGTCGGTTTTTGTATAAGCCCTAGTGTATGTACTTTAAAAATTGGCGTGGTGAACCTTCATTTTGGGCGTAAAGAAAATAATTTAAGGCTAGGGGTTGCTGTGGGGGTGGTTTCCGCTTCACCGATAGGGTTGATTTTGGTCTCAAGAATTACTCATAGTTTATAAATAGCCCATAAACAAAAATTTTTTGGAGTGCAAGTGTGAAACCCTAAAATTTAGTAATAAGAGTTGTCCTGGGGGTAGTTTTCGAAAAAAAAAAAAAAAATGTTTTTTATATTGCGTTCATTGAGTACCTAAAAACATTTATTTCTATATGATCCCAATGTCGTCCTATCCTAAATTTTGGCATTATATGTACGTTAAGATTGTATGTACAAAATATAATTTTTTCAAAAATTTGGAGAAATATTATTTTGAGATATTCCAAAAACAAAAGTTTCGTTCTTACTAATAATACTATAGTTTTATTCTTACTAATAATACTATATTGTATATCACGTATTAAAGCCTTATTGAAGCAGAAGAAATTGGTGCTACTTTCAGCTTTCTATGTCAAATAGTTTTTGAACTAGATCAATTTAAAGATTTCAAAATTTGTTAAAATTTTAAGATTTTCGACTTTTTGAAAATTTATAACTAATAAAATGGAAGTCCAAAAATTTGAAAACTTATTTTTTTTAGTTTCCACCAGAAGAACAAATATAAAGAAATTTTTTTTCACCTTCCATTGTTTGCAGTATATATTTACGAGCTCAATATTTAATTGTTGATAAGGGGACTCTAAAATGGATAAATGCTGTAATTGCAAGTCCGAGAATGAATTCCTTCTGTCATACGTTTTTCCTGAAAATTGACTGGACATGAAGCCTATAAAGGTATTGAACCTATTTTTAATTTATTTTTACCAAAACAATTACGATCGAATTGTTTTGAGCAGATTGTGGGCGGGGAGTTAACTTTACAAGCATTTATAAAAAGCACTTGTCCCAGATTTTGAATAAAATAAAACAAAGAATAATTACCTAAATTCGATTCTAAAATCAATCGAGTTAGCCAATACCGAAATACCAGAAAATAAAAAAAAGCAACGAAACCTCAACTAATCACCTATTTTAAAAATAACGCAAACCCTCTCACCAAGAATTTGAAATCAACTGAAATTGATAGTGGATCTCAGACAGTCATTAAAAAATACACGGAATGTTCTAAGAAATAGTTAAAATACAAAGCATCAGGGAAATCCTTCAATGTAGCGCTAGAGGCAAACGTTTGAAAGATGAGAAAGAAAGAAAGATGTTGCGAGAAACATTCTGTTGTCAGTTCCTTTCCTTGCCCCCCTAAAATTCTAGCTTCCTTATCCACAAACTCACCGCATCTCTTGTGCTGCGGACCATGACCACGTTCGCCTCCTTGTGTAGCTGGGAATTCTAAAATGTTGCATGTTGCTAAGGGGGAGGCAATCTCAGAGGTCTGCCGATGCGAAAAGCGTTCGGGTTTTTTGTTCTAGCTGTCGCATCTTTATACGGAGTATTATGTTATCTCTGCGCCAACGAAGTCATGAGAAAAAGTTAAATTGGACAGAATTTTCTCTCTTCAAATTTGATATTGTCTCTCACAAAAAGCTTGCCAAAAGCTTACTTTAAAATAATTTGATAACACGTTTTGTTCTTCGTTTTTCCCTCTGTATATTAAGTACTCTGTGCTAATAGTAGAACGATTTCAGAAATATTGGATACTTGAGAAGATACATAGTATTTAGCAGGATATAGTAGGATTTAATCTGATTGAAATTTAACCTAATTAATGTACGGAGGAGACGCTCTACAAGGCTAAGTTCATTTTTTTGTGGTATCGAGAGAGAAACTACGATAGCATACTATTAATTTATAAATTGTATTCCTAATTTTATTTTGGAAAAGCCTCATTAGAATTAGGGATTTTGTTGACTTTTAGTTATTTCCTGATTATCTGAAATTAGTGTAGGGACGGGTAATACCCTTTTGTGTGAAGTGGAGTATACCGTGGTATAGTTCTTGTTTACACAAAGGGTTAGAAAATCATTTGTTCCTTGGTGATATAAACATAAATCGGAAAGAAGAAAGACCATCAAATGATTGCAACGAGTATTTAGATGTACTCATGAAACATGGTTTTTCTGAATACTTAATGGGAGCTACAAGGGTTGGAAAGGGGTCATCTTCCTGCATTGATCACATGTTTTATAAACAAAATAATCACTCCAGGCATCTTCGAAACCTATATAACAGATCATTTTAGCATTCTAGCAAAAATAAATTTCACGGAACTAAGCAAGGAATTCAACAATGAAAGGCTGGGAAAAAGAAGTGCCCGCGAAATCAAAAGCATTAACATGGAAAGATTTGCCTCGGAAATATCAAACGAAAATTGGATCTCAGTGTTTAATAATCGCGACCCAAATCTTTCCTCGGACGAATTTTTCAAGCTCGCTCGCTAGCTCGAAGATGAGAGCAACAAAACCTTGGGTTACAAAAGGGATACTAACATCTATAAGAACTAGGGATAAACTAGCTAGAAGCCTAAGGAAGCAACCTTTCAAAAAGCAACTTCACACCAAGTATAAAAACTACAGAAATAAATTGTGTAACCTCATTAAAATAACTAAATCTGCTTATTACCGAAATGAACTTTTTAAATTAAAAGGTAACCCAAAAAAGCTTTGGGAGAAAATCAATGAAATTACATCCACCCATAAAGCAGATGGTGTGATATCTGAACTTAAAACTAAGAACGGGACTATCACGAAAGATGAGTATGCCATTGCATGCGAATTAAATGATCATTTCTCAAGTATAGGCGAGAAAATCGCAAATAATGTTCCTACCTCTGCCGTAAATGATATGATCCATATCCCTCAAACACCAATTCGCTATCCTCTAGAGTTTCCACCGATAAGTTGTGAAGAAATATGTTTTCACATAAACAACTTAAAAATAAATAAAGCTCCTGGGAGCGATGGACTTACTGCGGGAATTCTGAAAAGTATTTCACACCTTGTCAAACGTCCCCTCTCACATATTTTCAACTTGTCTATGGAAAAGGGAATTTTCCCCAACAAGTTAAAATGCGCTGTTGTTGTCCCTTTGCATAAGTTTGGCAGTAAAAGTGACCCGAACAATTATAGGCCAATAAGCCTGCTCTCTAACATTGCCAAAATTTTCGAAAAGTGCATAAAGAGTAGACTCTTGAAGTTTCTGGATGATAATAACATCCTTGCAAAACATCAATACGGCTTTAGATCGAATACGAGTACAGATCATGCTTTGTTTGACGTCACATCCTTCATTAGCTCCAGTGAGGACAGAAATGAGAAAGTCTTAGCAATTTTCCTTGATCTGAAAAAGGCCTTTGATACAGTAAATCATCAGCTTCTGATCAATAAACTTGAAAAGCTGGGTTTAAACGGGGGAATTTTATCGCTTTTCAATTCCTATCTTCACGAACGACTGCAGCTCGTTAAAGTGGGGAATAGAGTAAGTGAGCCTAGTTTAGTACGTTGTGGGATACCCCAAGGAACTGTGCTTGGTCCTTTATTGTTCCTCGTCTAGGTCAATGATATTTTCCATCTGCAGCATAATATCTTAAATGGACACTTCGTAGCGTTTGCTGACGATACTGTCTTAATGTTTAAAAGCGATAATTGGAACACGACGATCAGCTTAGCAAATAGTGGAATGAAAACTTTTTACGAGTGGCTATGTCTGTATATGCTCGCGCTAAACCTAGAAAAAAACACACTTTATTATGTTCGGCCATAACGCGAATCCACTCAATGAACACTTGATTAAGGTATGCGATACCCCACTAAAACGTGTTCGAGATATCAAATACCTAGGTGTGACAATAGATGATCGTCTTAAATGGGATAAACATATTCTTGGTATATGTAAAAGGATAAGGAAAACTAAATACAAAATTGTGCTGCTTCGAAATATTCTGGATAGACCAACGATGAGATCAGTATACTTTGCGTTAATATAATCACTCTGTCAATATGGTATTATAGCTTGGGGCTCTGCATACACAAATGTCATGATGCCGTTAATTAATTTACAGCCGAAAATCATTAAAATGCGCATAAAAAAATCTAAATTCTTTTCCACTACTGAAGCGTTATCCACTTTTAATGTACTGACTGTCCGACAAATCTATTGCTATAATTTACTTAAAACATATAAAAATTTAAGGCTATTTCCTGTGCACTGCTCAGGCTACCAAACCAGGAGACAATTAACACGCCCACTTGAAATACGAAAATGCAGAAAAGTGGTATCTCAAAGACACCCCAGTTACTTAGGTCCGATGATGTATAATGAACTCTCTATTGATATAAGGCAATCATTGAACGAATCCAGTTATAGAAGTATCCTTATAGGCTAGTGCAAATACGATTTAAATGCTTCAAAACAAAAAAAAATTAATAGCAGGCAAGGCTCTGCAGTTAAATGTGGTCAAGGCTATAACTAAGAGAAAAAAAAACTTTTAAACACGAAAAAAGGGGAAATCTTAAAATGGGGATGCTATTTAGGGGTTGAAAACGGTTTTTTGTGATTTGCGGTGAAACATGACCTCTTAGTGGAAAACGCTTCATCCAAAAGTTGTAGATAATAAAAAAATCTATAAATTTTGTATATAACATATTTTGACATAACCTCAAATTCTATAAGAAAATGGCGGAAAACCGATTTTTCAGTTTTTCATTTTTTTCTCAAGTAAAATTAATTCAATTTAAATGAAAATGTGTAAGAATATACCTTGTATTGTGTTAAATAAGCATGATTTTTTCTTGGTTTGAAAAACGAATGGTTTCCTAGATATTGACATTTTTCGAAAAAAATACCCTAATTTTGCAAGAACAACTTTATTGGTGTTTTCGGATTTCGATGTTCAAATAAGTGCTCAATTAACCGTTGAAATGTCTACTTTCAAATGGTCTATATATGTTAATACTTTATTCTTCATTAAACTGCTTAAAATTAAGAAAAGCCGAAAAAGGACTTTTCGGATCACGAATTTTTCAATTTTACAACTTTTTTAAAATTTTGAATTATTTCCGTTAATGACGGTTAAATTTTAATGACAGAACTTATTTTCATATAATATTACTTAAATTAAATAAAGTTAATTACAGAAAGTGGCACACACCATCCGCAACATTTTAAATAAAAAAAAAAAAAATAAAAAAAAAAAATATGTACGTATAAATTTTGTTTCACTTGAATTACCCGCCCAAACCCAATTACCCGCCTTGGGTGGGCGATTTCAAGATTTCGATTTCTGATAATAAGAAAGCAAAGCAGTGGGGGTGGAATGAACATTTAGGTAGGCTCGTGCCTAAATTCATTTCAGACAGTGCCGAGTTGATTCCCCAGAAATTATTGAAATGCATAAGTTGCATCTGTGAAAGTGGTTGTAATTCGCAAAGATGTGGTTGTCGAAAACATGGCTTAAAATGCAGTAATTTATGCATTAAATGTCATGAAAATTAGACAACGACATATTTGAACAAGTTAGTGATTCAGACGAGCTTATTGATGAAGAACCAGCAAAGAGTCTTGATATCGAAAATGAAGACATCGATAATTTTGAAGAGCCTACCCAATTTGAAATTTCGTTCGATGAAAAAGAAAATCCGCAATGTAAAAAACCTAAATTTAATTAAAATAATTAATTGTTCAATTTGTTAGTTTTATAAATGTGAAAAAACTATATGTGTTACTCATGTACTTAACAATTACAATGATCGTGCAAAAATTTGTAATAAAAGTAAAATCATAAGAGTTACCGACAGTGTTGAATGCTAGGAAAAAATACTACCATAGATTTTCACCTTGTTATTTTACGGACGAGAGCAGATTCTAGTCGATAAACATTTTTTTTATTTAGATTTCAAACTTAATCACCAGTCGACAGTACAAAGGGACTTTCCCTAAGCCTCTAGTCTGTCACATAAAAAAAAAAAAAAAAAAAAAAAAAAAAAAAAAAACACGTGCTCTTCTACAAGCCAGCATCACAAATCTTGGCCCGTACTAGTAGAGTGCGTTTAAGTGGTGTCTGCCAGTCTTGAAATCGCCCACCCAAGGCGGGTAATTGGGTTTGGGCGGGTAATTCCAGTGAAACAACATTTATACGTACATATATTTTTTTTATTTATTTAAAATGTTGCGGATGGTGTGTGCCACTTTCTGTAATTAACTTTATTTAATTTAAGTAATATTATATGAAAATAAGTTCTGTCATTAAAATTTGACCGTCATTAACGGAAATAATTCAAAATTTTAAAAAAGTTGTAAAATTGAAAAATTCGTGATCCGAAAAGTCCTTTTTCGGCTTTTCTTAATTTTAAGCAGTTTAATGAAGAATAAAGTATTAACATATATAGACCCTTTGAAAGTAAACATTTCAACGGTTAATTGAGCACTTATTTGAACATCGAAATCCGAAAAAACACCAATAAAGCTGTTCTTGCAAAATTAGGGTATTTTTTTCGAAAAATGTCAATATCTAGGAAACCATTCGTTTTTCAAACCAAGAAAAAATCATGCTTATTTAACACAATACAAGGTATATTCTTACACATTTTCATTTAAATTGAATTAATTTTACTTGAGAAAAAAATGAAAAACTGAAAAATCGGTTTTCCGCCATTTTCTTATAGAATTTGAGGTTATGTCAAAATATGTTATATACAAAATTTATAGATTTTTTTATTATCTACAACTTTTGGATGAAGCGTTTTCCACTAAGAGGTCATGTTTCACCGCAAATCACAAAAAACCTTTTTCAACCCCTAAATAGCATCCCCATTTTAAGATTTCCCCTTTTTTCGTGTTTAAAAGTTTTTTTTTCTTTTAGTTATAGCCTTGACCACATTTAACTGCTGAGCCTTGCCTGCTATTAATTTTTTTTTCCAAAAACCTATTTGCACTAGCCTATTAAGTATGTTATCCGAAGAAACAGTCATGTACTTTTAAAATACTTATGTTAGGCAAATCAACTTAATGTTCAAACTTAATTTTTTTTTTGTTTGTTTTTTATTTTTTTTCTTCTCTTCTTCTTATTTAGTATCTTATTTTATAATTCATTCACGTTATAAGACATTTTTTTTTGTTTATTTATTTACTCTAATTTTACTTCTTTATTTTAAGTATGTTTTGTTTGTTATACCACCTTTTTGTTGTACTAATTTAAGATTTATTCTTGTGTACAATGATTGGCCAATAAATAATAATAATAATAATAGCTTTCAATTGTTATATTATCAATAATACACCAGTAAATTTTAAAATTAGAATTTAGTTAGAACTTACTGCACCTGTATATAAGAAATTCCAAGAAGTTAAGACTGCTAGGGCTCTCACACACAAGTTTTCTTATGTGAGGGCTAATTTAGACCATAGTTTGTAAATTAAATCACTATGTACATATTTTTATAAGTTACAATAATAAAAAAAAAAATATATATTTTCGAAACCTCAAAATGCCAACCTTAAGAGGGAGAAAGAACACCTCTCCTGAGGCGGACGATGGTGGAGAGGAGACTAGCTCCTTTATTCGGCCAGGCGAAGTAAACTCGGAAGGCTTAGTCCCTTCGGTCTTCGAACAAATAGCCACATTACTGACGGAATTGAACCAATTACGAACGCTACAATTAGTACAGTAAATCTGTCGTGAAAAAAATAGTTTCAGTGAAAAAACTGCCTTATGGTTGAAAGTAGTTTTGTTCGTTGAAAAATGATGTGACTAAGCTACCTTGGCGATGGGCATGTGCAACTGTTAGCAGTTTTTTTGGAAAACTCAAAAAAAGTAAAAAAAAAATTTGAAATGCGTTTTTCTCGATTTGCATACATTTTACAGGAAAATTTATTGAACAAAAAATGTAGAGGACGTTGCGATCTACAATTTATGTCATTGGCGCGATGCTGTACAACAAGAAATGCACACAGTAGATGGCGTTAAAGTCTCAAAAAAAGTGTTTTTCCACTTTTTTGTCTTGAAAATATTATTTTAACGCAAAACTGTAAATGGGGAAGTTGTTCCCTAGATTATTACCAACAACTTTTATTTAAAAAATTTTTTCATATAACTTACCGTTTTGAAACTGCAGCTTGCAATAGTATGAAAATTCCAATAATACGGCTGCACGCAATATGAGAACACATCTGAGGTGCACGTTTTATGCGGTATCAACAATTAAAGCTTCTGCGCAAATGATGATCGCAACGTCCTCTACGTTTTTTGTTCAATAAATTTTCCTGTAAAAAACGCATTTCAAAATTTTTTGAAGTGAAAACTTCTTTAGCCGCGTTGGGCACTTTTTGATAGGGGAAAATGTTAAGGGTTCGCGTCACCGACATGCTCATGACTGGCACACGCGCTCAATCGATTATAATCAAAAACTTTTTGATTTTGAATAAAAAAATAAATCTGACCGCCTACTATTATTCAATTAAGTATCGAAAATGAAAATATAAAACCAGTCATTTTGACTGATGTGTTAAATATCTGTTTTCCAAATTTGTTTGGATCCTTGATCCTGAAGATGTCTTCAGACGATAACAAAAGAAAAAAAGGTCAAATGTTCTGCTTTTGTCAGAAACTCGTATGAAAAACGAAGAACCACTTGATGTTCCGAATTTCAACTTTGTTGTAAGTTATAAAAGACCCGAAGTTCCAGCAGCAGGAGTAGCTATTTATCACAATACTCAAGATACGTCACACTTCATTACTTCATATATGGACATACATACTAAATTCACTAGAAGCATTGGTGTTAATGTTTCTGATATATGCGAAATATGCGTTGCTCGTTGCAGTTCCGAGAATGGGCAATACATATTAATGGTTGCCATTTATATTTCGTCTTGAAAATCTATGAGACAGATACAACAATTTTTATTCGAAAATTTGATGATTTATACAAAAGAAGGTTCTGAAATTCTCGAAAAAAGATTCGGCGAAAAATATGATAATGTACCGATGATTTTAAGTGGACACTTCAATATTAACTTTGCAGATGATAAAAATCTACCATTAATTGAATTTTTAAATGCAACACTTAATTTAAATATGTCCAATGATCGGAAACTTAGTACTACCAAATATAAAACGACGATCGATGCGGTTTTTACGCGATACTTAGATAAATTTGAATCAAACATTTTCATTTCTTACTTTAGTTACCATAACGATTGTATCTTTTTTACAATAAGTGCTAATGAAATAGGATGGTCAAAATTGCCACAATTATTAGATAATTTAAAAAATAATTCTGAGATATCGGTTGAAGATGCAGCAGCATTAAATTTTATAGAAAAAAGTACACTTATTAATGAAGACGCAGTTACTTGTGCTACATATTTTAATAAGTTGGTTAATGTCCTAATGAAAATACTGCAATCAAAAAGATTTAGTCCTTTCAAGAAATATAGAATTTTGTATTACTTCAAAAAAATCGAATTTCAACATCTAAGTTCTAAGTTTTCACTTCTATCGGCAGTCCCTATAACTGCCAATTTTTTTTGTTTTACTTTTTTTGAGTTTTCCAAAAAACTGCTAACAGTTGCACATGCCCATCGCCAAGGTAGCTTAGTCACATCATTTTTCAACGAACAAAACTACTTTCAACCATAAGGTAGTTTTTTCAGCAGCATACCTACAGATTGACTGTACTAAATCAGGTCGGTTGAAAGCTATTCCCCTTCCGACGACGCCCCACCCAGTTCATGCCATACATGTAGCATTCTGCCACGCCCATCGAAGCACCTAGACGACGTTCGTTAGTACCTGAATGGAGCATAAAGTTTTCGGGACAAGACTGCGATCTTTCAGCCGAGGATTTTTTGTACCGGCTGGAGTTAAAGGCCAAAGATGAGGTGGTTAGTCAGTCGGAATTGTGCAAGAATATGTCCGCCTTGCTCACGGGGCGGGCTGACGAATGGTATTGGACTCAATTTAGGCGACAAGTGAGCGATCCAGCGTGAGAAGATTTACGGGCTCACTTGCTATTACAATTTCGAAGCAGGGATACCGACTTTCAAGTGATTAAACTTATGTTAGAACTTAAGCAAAATCACGATACTTTTGAGGACTATGTTTTCAAGATGACCACACTAGTTAACAAGCGTTCCAACCCCATGTCTGTGACTAGAGCTGCTGTTCGACATTGCACTCTATACGAAAGAAATAGATTGTCGAACAGTACAAAGGAGCTTTCCCTAAGCGTCTTGTCTATCACATAAAAAAAATGTCGACTATTGATTTAGTGGATATAGTGATACAAAACTTAAATTCCTCTCTGGGATCGGTGGTAATCGAGCAGAGAAATACGGACCTGCGTAAGCTGCGAGAGGTATGTATGTGGGAGCGGAAAAGCAGTAACCGCATCTCCAACGGCGAAGAGCAGCGAGACACAGTCGAAAGTAGATGTGGAGCCGGCAAGTCGTCCGGCGATAAGAATTTTTAAATAAACATTTTGAATAACAAATAATTCGCGTTTTTTTTGCTCAGGGGCTCAATTAGAAGCATCTTGAAAAAAGATTTTTTACAATTTTTTCTATTTTTAGCCGGTTTAGGGGTAGTTTCAACCCTTTAGGACTACCCCTTATCATAAAGTTCTCCTTAATTTAGTACAAATCAACCACCTTCGCAAATAAATATTAAAAAAAGTGTATTTCATCGCATTAGTTTTTATTATTATTGAAATAATCGCGAAAACCCCCTAAAAAGGGGTATTTTTTGCATTTTTAAGGGTGACGCCCATGTTTAGGACCGCGGGACCCCAATTTTCGTGATCAACGACCCCAAAAACCTTTAGGGTTCGATTTTCTTAACGGTGTTATTTTGGAACACCCCCCCCCCGCGATCTGAATGGACTATAAGCCATAAAACAATAACACGTAGTGCTTACGGGAAGTGTGACGTAGTTTCTTGTTAATTAAAGTATTTGAGAACGGTGTAGACATTTTGATTTATTGGATTGTCGGTAAAACTATTTTTAAGAATTCCGTAATAATAATAAAGGTATATACAAAATGAGTTCAAGGAGGAGGCGAACTCGCCAAAGTAGTGATTTCGCAACAGATTTCGAGAACGTCCGGGCGGCGTCCAGTCCTCCAATGCTTTTAGGCCTGACCATGCTACGGCATGCTGAAGTTATCATAGATGGAGGAGGAGGAGGTGGAGTCGTCAAAATTTGTGACGGAATGTACCTTCGAAGAAGGGGACAAAGAAAGAACAAATTGTTTCCTATCAGAAATGAAGGTTGTTTTTGCGAGTTGTTTTCGGTCTCTGCAACTCGCCTAGTGTGTTCCAAAGGTTTGTTAATTTTACTTTTAGGCCGCTGATTAGTCAAAACATCGTCATAACGTATATAGACGACCTTATAATTTCGTCGAACTCCGAAGAAGAAGCTATCATTCGTCTGCAGATAGAACTGGACGTTGCGGCGAAGGCTGGACTGAAAATTAAATGGAAAAAATTCAGTTGTAACAAGAGGAAGTCGAATATTTTGGCCACGTGGTAAAGAATGGAACGATATGACCCTCGCCCTTGAAGACAAAAGCTATTAAAAATTTCCCGGCACCAACGACGATAAAACAAGTGCAGAGCTTTCTTGGGCTAACCAGTTACTTTCGCAAGTTCATACCGAATCACTCAATAGTGTCAAAACCATTAAGTGATCTCCTTAAAGCAAAGGCCAAATTTAAGTTTGAGGAAGAGGAAAAGAAAGCGTTCGAGCAACTTAAGGTGTTATTGTCTACGCCACCAGTTCTGAAGTTATTCAGCTATGAGGACTACACGGAGTTACACACGGACGCGAGCAAGTATGGAATAGCAGCTGTGTTGCTGCAACGGAGTTCACCAGATGGGGAATTGCATCCGGTCTATTTTATGAGTAGGAAAACAACCGAGGTGCAGCAAAAGTGGAGCAGCTACGAATTGGAGGTGTTGGCGGTCATCGAGGCGGTGAAAAAATTTGGAATATATTTGCTTGGTAAAAGTTTTAAATTAGTTAAAGATTGTAAAGCGCTCACGATAACCTTGGAGATGAAAGATTTGATGACACGAATTGCCCGCTGGTCTCATCCTGCAAGACTTTTCGATCGAGCCAGTAGAACATCGAGCAAGCACAAAAATCTGACACGTTGAGGTGCTCAGCAGGAACGTGGCTGTGTTGTGCACACAAAGTAAAACAAATGTAACGGATCGATTGAGAGAAGGCCAAAGTCGCGATGAGAAAGTCAAAGCGATATGCGAAGCACTGAAACATGGCCCATACAAGGATAAGACGTTGCGCCATGGTGTTCTATGCAAGGAAGTAGATGGTAAATTGTTGTACGTTGTGCCAGATAGGATGAAAAATGCTATAGTTCGATCCATACACGAAGAAGGACATTTCCATTACAGGAAAATGAAAGAGAAGACCGAGCAGGAGTTTTATATAACTGAGTTAAGACGACGAATCGATATGTGTTCTATGCAAGGAAGTAGATGGTAAATTGTTGTACGTTGTGCCAGATAGGATGAAAAATGCTATAGTTCGATCCATACACGAAGAAGGACATTTCCATTACAGGAAAATGAAAGAGAAGACCGAGCAGGAGTTTTATATAACTGAGTTAAGACGACGAATCGATATGTGCAGTTGCACCAAATGTACCTTGGCGGAAAGAAAATGTGGCAAAACAGAGGCAACCCTACATCCGATACCCAAAGGCGAACGACCGTTCGAGACATTACACTGTGATCATCTGGGACCGTTGGCCACTACGAAGAAATATTACCGATATGGGTGTTTCTCACCAAAGTGGTAAAATCTCTGTCTTTGGCAAATATTACGTAAACTATGGGGATAAATATTCATATTTCTGTAAATTTTAATTTATAACTATCTAAACTATAGTATACCATATAGAAAATATCTCACTTAAAAACCTACATATATATATCTATATATATATAAACCTATACATATATGGTTTCAATAACGTATTTTTTAGGTCTAAAAACAGTCCCCTGGCCGGTAACCAAACCAAAATATTTTCTATTGAGTTCATTAATTGAACTGATATTCTAAAAACAATTTACTTATATAACACAATTTAATCAAAATGAAATGATATGCTGTTAGATTCTAATATTAATTTATTGAAACTGTTTTTTCATTAGTTTAATTTAACCTAAAGTTGGTCTCCGAATTTCATGAACAGTCCCCTGTCAAAGTTTCGAGTTACGCACCAGGCCATCTACAGTAAAGACATACTTGTTAATGGGCGTAACGAAAAGTGAACGACATGAAGTTAGCTCTGTTTCCCCCAAAAGTAGCTATACCTCGTTTTGTTTAGAGTCACACGAGTTAGCGACATGCGCGCATCGGTACGCAGCATGCGACAGTCCCCTGTCAAGTGTTATTTTTCTTTTTAAAAATGTTCCAGTTATCTATATTGTGCATCGTCTTAAATAAGATGGCTTATATTGTTTCTATATCAAAATATAGTAATAATAAAGGGATTTTATGATACCGTAACAATTACACAAATTAAACAGTCCCCTGTCAACAGTCCCCCGCTACATACAGAAAAAGGGAACTGTTTCATTTATTAGGGGACTGTTATTGTACTTTTGCCTTTGTTTTAGATCTATAACTATCTTTTAATCATGACGTATAAAGTATATAGTATTTTAAAGTATATATACAACTAATAAATGCTTATTTCACTATACAGTCCTCTGACATATGCAACAGTCCACTGTGTCGAATTTTTTAAATTTGCTCAATAAGTCCTAAAAAAAACGAATATACTTTACTTTACTTACTTACTTTTTATTATCCACCAGATAGATATCTATTTAACTGTATAGTTTTTTTTCCATATTCACGTAAAAAAGTTGCTGGGACAGATTTCTTGCAAAAATTTACCAGTATACAGAGAAATACCCATATATCTTTGCCTTAATCGATGGCTTTACGAAATTTTGTTGGTTGTTTCCAACAAAGACTTTAAGTACAGATGAAGTGATAAAAAAATGCGAAATTGTAGCGAGCACATTTGGTTTCCCAGAAAAGATAGTCGCGGATAGAGGATGCGCTTTTACCTCAAACAACTTTCGTCAGTATTGCAAGGAACATGATATTAAGCTTCATTTCATAACTGCAGGCATACCTCGCGGTAATGGACAGATAGAGAGACTTCATTCAGTGGTTATAGCAGCGTTGACTGAAATGTCTCTTGAAAATCCCGAGAAGTGGTTCATGCATGTCCCCCCGCTACAAAGGGCGTCCGGCGATAAGCATTTTTAAATAAACATTTTGAATAATAATAATTCGCGTTTTTTTTGCTTTTAATTCCCTACATGTATCAGGGTAGAACGGTGGCAAGCCATGAAGAGGCTTGAAAGAAGACCTGCCTAAAGGTTCATGAAGTTGATACGACATACCTTTATTCTGACCTTCAATCAGATCATACCACGTACTCTCCCGCGGTGCATGAGGTCAACACTGCCAACCCTACGCCAAGACGACGACCCTTTCTTTGTTGGAAATGCCAGCAACAGGACCATCCTTTCTTGGACTGCCCCTCGGCGACGCGCAGCCTGTTTTATTTCGATGTGGTAAGCCAGGAGTAGTTACACCCAGATGTCCAATATGTTAAGGAAACCGGATGCAGGGTGCGAGGCCAAACGCGAGCCCGCGGTCGAATTAGCTCCGTCCGTAACCTTACCGGACATACTCTACCTCAATACTTCTAGTATAACCGACTACACGTTAACCGAGGCTCTTTCGTCCTTCCCCTCCGAAGAGACTAAAAATTCCTTTCTTTCCCGAAGAGATATGTCTCCGCTCGTAACCGCATCTTTTCGGAGCTTCCTCTGGTGGACTCCACTAATACCCCTCCTAAAATTAGGATGCGAGCAAAGGAGAAGCGACACCTTTCGTCTCAGACTTGTCAGATAATCGTCCTTTTGTTAAGATCACACTAGTTAACGAAAAGGTGAATGGATTCCTGGACACTGGTGCTAGTATCAGCTGTCTGGGAAGATATGTTTAGTCGTGCAAAATCCAACTAATCTGATTCCGTAATTTCGGATCCTGTAACGGTGGTTATGTAGCGAGTGCAATTAGTAATAACGCATATAGCCTTAGTTCGTTTCTTTATTCTTGATTTCGAAGTTAATTCATTATAATATTATTACACAATTCATACAATTGACTCATTTAATTTAAAATTCACAATAGTTCAATATTAATTCCATTAAATATTTTAAGCCCAAAAACTAATTTATTTTATTTCTAAACTAAATTCATCAAAATTTAATACATTTATGTTATATACTAAATTTATTTTATTTTTGACACCAACTAAATTCATTAAATTTTATGATATGTGCTTATCTAATTAAAAATTTCCCTAAACCACCAAAATCATTCATTTAAACCGAACCGTGTCAGTCAGGAATTTCCAGAAAAAATGACTAGCAAGCTAGCATTACTTTTTCACATACCTTTCTGATGCGTTTAAAACTTTGCGAATGAAGAACCTTAAGGATGTCGCCTTTTTATATTTTCATAGGTTGCCCACCGCCATCTTCATGAGGAACTGCCTTATTACAAATTTGGGTGGGTTTGTCGATACGCTGGGCTTACTTTATCGATAAATTTAATTTAATCCACAACTATGCAATGCCGTATTCAGCACAGGATTATTATGCATCAAAAAATTGCTGATATTGCCTATTAATTTTTAATGCCTTACATTTTGTATTTTTCATTTTTATTATCGTTAAAATTTATTATTATAAGACTTAAGCGTCGATAACGCAGAAATGCAGATTGGCTTTGAATTTAAGGTTGGTTGTTTTATCGGAGGATAAATCATTCCTTCTCCCTTTAATTCCTTTCTCCCTTCCTCTTATGGGATGAATTAATAAATTTAAATTTATAAATTATCGCGAAATAATAAAGCCCTTCGCTAATTATGGCACTACATTCGGTGACTTTTGCGAAGTACCAGCTGGCTGTCACTTCAAAACATGAATGACAGTTCTCGATTTGTGTTTTCGCGACTCGCGGCCGTCGCCGGTTCTTTGTTATTTTCGCGAGTGTTATTGTGAATACAGGTGTAAATCGATATTCATTAGCCACAGGTAGGTTTGTTATTATCATTGGCATGATTTCCTTGTATTGTTTTGCAATTTAACATAAATTGTATCGCATGTTATAACATAACCCTAAATCCTAATAACTTCAAATTTTCCATTTTTTTGTGTTTATTATTTCAATTTTTAGTTTACATTATATTCCTTAATCTATTCTTCGCTCTAATTTCTAAAATTTCATAAATATTTCTTTGTTTGTTCAATTTCCCGATATTTGGTTTTCGTGTTGTTGTTGTAATGTTTAAATTCATATTGTTTGCATAATTCATGTTATTCTTATCATTATCTTTACTCTACTTAATATATTTCATTTACTTCATTTTATTTAATTCATTTTTTTCTTTTTAGGTTGTTATGGGACTCCAGGTAAGTATGCTGTATCATCCAATTGTTTGAAATTGGTTTTAAATTTATTTCTTTTTAGGTTCTGCGCTCAACAGATACGCCGAGTCCTTTCTCGTAGGACATCCCGAAGTTATCTACCTTCTGCAAACTTGTTTGCAAATTGCTGACGGGACTGCACAGAGAATCCTGGGTTGTGTCAAGGTTCCAGTCTATTTTTGAGGACGGACCCATAACATGACCATACATGTGGTGCCCAGTTTCAGTCAGATGCTGTATCTCGGGATTGACTACTGGAAACTTTTCGACATCCGCACCTGCTAAGATGCACGACTTAACCTCATTGCAACGCGAATGATTGGAGCGTGTTAGGGCCAGGTTTCCCTATTTCGAGGTCTTAGGACTGGGAAAGACCTACCTGGAAGAACACATCACCGACATGATGACACCGCCCCCACTAAGCAGAGGCACTATCCGGTCCCACCAGCTATTTAACATCTGATGTATAGCGAGTTGGACAGGATGTTGGCTCTGAGGGTGATTGAGCCATCGAACAGTCCCTGGAATTCTCCAGTGGCGTTAGTTCGAAAACCAGGAAAAGTCCGCTTGTGCCTTGACTCTCGCAAGGTCAACAGTGCGACTGTTAAGGACGCCTACCCTCTTCCGCATATAGACGGGCGAGTTTGGAGCAGAAAGACGTTTTCTGGCAAATCCCTCTTGAGATGAAGTCGCGAGAGTGGACAGCTTTCACTGTACCAGTACCTGTACCAGTTCACAGTCATGCCTGTCCTGTCCTGTTGATGGACAAAACCAACCCGGGCTATTTTCGTGAGAACGTCTTTGTTTATCTGGACGATCTTCTCATAGCTTCGCCTGACTTTGACTCCCACTTGCAACTTCTGGACGAAGTCTCCAGCTGCCTCCGTCGTACTGGGCTGTGCATCAATCTTTGTCCAGATAGCAAATTTTGCGTGACTGAAGTCAAGTATCAAGGCTTCATAATCGGTGATGGGACTCTGAAAACAGATCTTAATAAGGTGAAGGCCATTGTGGAATTCCCAACTCCGAAGTCTCATAAGCAGACCAGCGTTTCATTCCCAATTATGCAAGCGTGGCTTCTTCAATCACGGATTGTTTGAAACTTAAAACTTTTCGATGGAATGATGAGGCCCAGCAGTCGTTCGAAACTTTAAAAAAGCTAATGACTGAAGCGCCTTTATTAGTCACTCCAGATTTCTCTAGGCCTTTCTACATTCAATGTGATGCTAGCAGGACTGATGTAGGTAGTGTGCTTTTTCAAAAGGGCATGGATGGAGTAGATCATCCGTATGTCCAACATGCTATATGTCCAAAAAGCTGAATGGGACACAACGGAACTACACCATCACTGAGCTTGAATGCTATGCGGCCGTGGTGATGTTAAAGAAGTTTAGAGCTTATGTGGAGGGTCAAGCTTTTACGATCATCACTGATTATGCTAGCTTGAAGGGGCTCATGGGCCAAAAGGAGCTCAACGGCAGATTAGAAAAGTGGAGTTTAAAGCTTCAGGGTCTCAATTTCGAAATTGAACACCGTAAAGGCATCCAAAATGTGGTTCCTGATGCCTTGTCGCGCCTGCACGTTCAAATCCCCTGAATATCTACAACTGGGTGAAAAAATTCTGCAAGCCTCACGACAGTTGCCAGACGTGCGTGTCGCAGATGGGTACGTATTCCATCGTACATCCCACGTACCGGAGACTCTGTTGCTGATGATCTTACATGATAGTTATGGGTCCCGTCTGACTTAGTCCCGCCACTCATTGAGTCTGTTAACGCGGCTATGCAGTTTTCGCATGGGGGCGTAGGGAAAACCTTAACGAATCAGATATGCGTTGGCAGGCAGATTCGAGAATTTGTGCCACAGTGTAACATTTGTAATACCACAAAGGCCCCTAATTTATTCCTTCGACCAGCTATGGGCAATTCCATGGACGTGTCGAGACCATTCCAGTTCTTGTACGTAGATTTATCTGGTTCTTATCCCCGGGCGAAAAAAGGGCACCCGGCCGTGCTCCTCGTCCTGGACGCATAGAGCAAGTTTGCTTTTCTCCACCCAGTCTCCACCGAAACCACTGCGGCGTCCGTCAAGTTCCTTGAGCAAACGGTGTTTCATACCTTTGGAGTTCCTGAAACTATTTTTTCGACAATGGCCGGCAGCTCACCTCCAAAGAGTTTGCGAAGCTATTGACTAATTACGGGGTGCGAGTTCGCACCGCCGTATATTCGCCTCACCCCAACGCTTTCGAGCGGGTGAACAAAATCGTCTTATCCGCCATCCAGGCAGGAAGGAAGAATGAAGATCATCGTGAGTGGGATAGACATCTTTCGTCCATTGAATGTGCTCTTCGTAGTGCCTACCACGAAGCGATTGGTATGTCCCCATATCAGGCTCCTTTTGGTAGTCATATGATCCTACACGGATCAGCACATCCAGTCCCGACGAAGCTAAACGATTTCCAGGAGGGAGACATACCCTTTTTGCCCTTGACGGACCACCCACAACTGCCTCGAGAGCGGGTCGAGCTTAATTTAGCCGTCCGCTCACATCCGGCAGTAGAACCGGTACAACTTGCGAAGGCTTGTGGTTAATTTTCAGCCCGGAGATGAGGTTTCTCACTTTCTGGGTCAGCAACCGAGCCGGTCGCTTTAATGCCAAACTAGCGCCCAGGTTTTCGAAAGCATGAATACGTACAAGAATTGGAAACAGTTTGTACGAATTGAGGACTTGCATGGGAAACCTCTGGGCGTTTACCATGCTAAAGACTTGAGTAACTAAACTGCCTAACCGTCTCTCAACCGAGGCAAGGTCTCCTAGGCATTTTCAACCTTTCTCGAACATTCTGATGAATCTCAACCGCGGGATACCACCTAGCGACACTAAGGTATTGCCTTCGGCCGGAAGCTTGTTCCTCAACTCTGCCTTCCGGAAGCTTAGAACATCCCGCGGACCAAATCAAAATTTCGTTTGAGCCATCTGTGTTTTGTTCCAGCATTTGTTTCAAGGCCATATCCTATTTCATCTATAGGTTTCTTCAATCTTTAGCCTGGCTAGCTCAGTCCGTAGAGCATGAGGCTCTTAATCTCAGGGTCATGGGTCGAGCCACCCCTTGGATCAAATAACTAGTCAAACAATGGTTTCAAACCATCTTAATTAATGATATAAGAAATCAAACAGATGTGAACAGCACAAAATATATCGTCCATCGTTCAAAGGTTCATACCCGATACATTAAATATGATGATGTTCGTTTTCAGATAATTTTTTATATTGTTATCTCTGTTTATTTATTCCAAACTTAATAAAAATAATGAATACCTTAATCTTTACTTTAGTAGTTCATTTATTACTTCAAATGGTTTTGTCCTAATTTGAAATTGTTTGTTCCCAATTTGAAATTGTTTATTCCCAAATTGAAATGGTTTAGTCCCAATTTGAAATTGTTTAGTCCCAATTTGAAATTGTTTAGTCCCAATTTGAAGTTGAAAAGGTATGGTATAGACTTTTAGAAAATTTTCAGGAATGTAGCGAAAAAATAAAATATGAGATGTCAATTGGGAAAAAATAAGGGTGCTGGATTTGGAGTTTTTGGAGAACAACGCATATTTTTTGCGCTCCAAGTTGGCGAAATATATTATTAGTAACGGATATTAGTCAGTTTTAGTCAGTTACCGTTACAGTTGGGATATACTCATAATAATATATACATATAGTTTGGGGTAAAAGCCCATATTCAAGAAAGAACCAACCAGCAGTTATAAAAGAAACAAATATCCAGAAAAGGGGAATACTGGTGCTGTCCTGTGGAGAACATAGGAAACTACTGCCGTTAAGATCAATGCTTATATTAGGACCTGGTCAGGCGAGTTTGAAATAAAGCAAGCAGACAAACACAGACACTGGACCAGAGACCCGGGGAAAAATTTAATAAATATATACATATATTAGCATTTTCCATATATTTAGTATTTCTTTGATTAAGAATTTTTATATTGATTAACAATAAATACATTATTAGTGGGTGATTTATTCCTGTACGACATTATTGTACATTTCGATTTTTATACTTTCATATAATCATTGTATGGCTATGTGGTACATATTTGGCGGTTAAACCAAGAGAAAACCCCGACTCAATCCGCCCTTCCGTTAGTATAAAGGTGGTCATTTGAACCAATTTAATGACTTTAATAATATTTCATGAAACCATAACATTTTTTATATTGCCGTACTTTTTTCATGGAACATATGGGTTCGACGGGTTCCTGAAGAGTTAATTTTATTATATTCTATACTATTTTCTACTTGAAGAAAGGTATTAACTTTTGTACGTGGTTTATATAATGCAGAGCATGTGGAAAATATTAAAAATTGCTGAATTCTGTTGTTCATACCTCAGACGTTGCACGCCGTGGCTAATATAAAATTGCAAAACGGTTTTGGCCGATCCTCCTAGCTCTTGTGACTTAAATGTTATGTTAGTAATAGAGTTAACCCTTCTAATACAGAAGGCGCACTTCTTAGCTGGGCCAAGAAAGATTTACCTACTCAGCACAACCAAGCGCGGATATTAGGATTAACGATAGGAACGTTTGAAGGGAAAAAGAAATATAAATAAAAGAAAAAAGGATTAAACTTTTGTACTTTATTTGGAAGATAATAATTTGTACGAACTGTGGGAAACAAAAGATAACGATTCTTAGAATTTTTTTTGTTATGTCGCGTCGTAGAAATAAGATGCGCATAGAATTTGTTTACATTTGTTTAAATATTCCCACGAAAATATATATTATTGATTTATGTGGGCTTGTATCTATAACGCCACCACCGCTCGTCTGAGGCTCCGGCGAAGATATTTCAATATTTATTTGATTTTTAATTTTTTTTTTTAATTTATTCTTTTTGTTATTGTAAACTACTAGCATGGGGGGCAAAATCGTACCGTCACCTCCTCGCTGGTGCCTCCTGGATAACCAACTAACGACGGACGTACCCAGTGCCTGGGGGTATAGCTGGGCCACCCTATCCGTTGGGGTATAATT